>WNWK01009348.1:0-77393 GCA_009830355.1 Cherax destructor | reverse complement strand
GATCTTCCATTATTTCCAACCTACATAGTCAGCCACAAGGCAGGTACAAGAGGTGTGGCAGGAAGGTGCACATCAGTAGCTTTTTAGAACGATTTCCATATCTGGTTTCTGATAGACCTGTACACATTCTAACTCACCACCAGTACACACTGACTCACCACCAGTACACACTCTGACTCACCACCAGTACACACTCTGACTCACCACCAGTGCACACTCTGACTCACCACCAGTACACACTGACTCCCCACCGGTGCACACTCTGACTTACCACCAGTACACACTCTGACTCACCACCAGTGCACACTCTGACTCACCACCAGTGCACACTCTGACTCACCACCAGTGCACACTCTGACTCACCACCAGTACACACTCTGACTCACCACCAGTACACACTCTGACTCACCACCAGTACACACTCTGACTCACCACCAGTACACACTCTGACTCACCACCAGTACACGCTCTGACTCACCTCCAGGACACACTCTGATTCACCACCAGTACACACTCTGACTCACCTCCAGGACACACTCTGACTCACCTCCAGGACACACTCTGACTCACCACCAGTACACACTCTGACTCTCCACCAGTACACACTCTGACTCTCCACCAGTACACACTCTGACTCACCTCCAGGACACACTCTTACCTCAGGTACACACTCTGACTCACTTCCAGGACACACTCTTACTCACCTCCAGTACACACTCTGACTCACCACTAGTACACACTCTGACTCACCACCAGTACACACTGACTCACCACCAGTACACACTGACTAACCTCCAGGACACACTCTGACTCACCTCCAGGACACACTCTGACTCACCACCAGTACACACTCTGACTCACCACCAGTACACACTCTGACTCACCACCAGTACACACTCTGACTCACCTCCAGGACACACTCTTACTCACCTCCAGTACACACTCTGACTCACCTCCAGTACACACTCTGACTCACCTCCAGTACACACTCTGACTCACCACCAGTACACACTCTGACTCACCACCAGTACACACTGACTCACTACCAGTACACACTCTCACTAACCTCCAGGACACACTCTTACTCACCTCCAGTACACACTCTGACTCACCACCAGTACACACTGACTCACTACCAGTACACACTCTCACTAACCTCCAGGACACACTCTGACTCACCTCCAGTACACACTCTGACTCACTTCCAGGACACACTCTTACTCACCTTCAGTACACACTCTGACTCACCACCAGTACACACTCTGACTCACCACCAGTACACACTGACTCACTACCAGTACACACTCTCACTAACCTCCAGGACACACTCTGACTCACCTCCAGTACACACTCTGACTCACTTCCAGGACACACTCTGACTAACCTCCAGTACACACTCTTACTCACCACCAGGGATGCGCAAGGACTAACAAAACCAAGAACAAAATACTCAGACGTGGAGTACCAGCCGGGAGAAGACAGCATCACATCCACCCAGGATCAGATTCAACCTTCCCAAGAAGCATGGAAGAGACGGTTGACGCATCACAAGGTCCCAGAACCTTCAGAAACGCTGCTATGATTAATAATCAATGATAGAAATGCCGTTCACTCTTACACAAAAGCATCCAGTATTAAGGATGTAATGAAGCAGTCATCACACCCGCCGCTAGTGTACAGCTGAGCATGGGAAACACCCAGACAACTAGCTACAGCTGGTTGGGGCTTCCATGTATACTCACCAGCTGCACATTACCTAAAAAAAGCTGGAAGACCTCAGTTAAAAACAATAAAATAAATGAAACAGTAGCACCAGTAAAATAATATATATATCACACAGTAAATAATAGCTTCAGTAACAACAGCAAACATTGCATTAACAAAGTAACAACAGCAAACATTGCATTAATAAAGTAAAACAAACATTGCATTAATAAGTAACAACAGCAAATATTGCATTAATAAAGTAACAACAGCAAACATTGCATTGATAAAGTAACAACAGCAAACATTGCATTAATTAAGGGGAAATAGAAAGTGGTACTTTCAGCAGTGCTAAAAAGGTCAGTGTACAATTCTAGGTGACGTCTAGAACAGATTATAATTATTATAATCATGGGGCAGCGCTAAACCCGTGGGATTATACAGCGCCTGTGGGGAGGGATGGAAGGCATTCAGGCTTATTTCAGGGGACTGGAGCACCGATCCAATTACCTAGATCAAGAGCCCCTCACCTAGAACAGAAACTGTAAAATTTAATGCACACACCGTTACCTAAACAAGGAATCGTTCAAGACACTGTACACCGTGTACGTCAGGCCCATACTAGAATATGCAGCACCAGTCTGGAACCCACACCTGGTCAAGCACGTAAAGAAACTAGATAAAGTGCAAAGGTTTGCGACAAAGTTAGTTCCACAACTCAGGGGTCTGTCTTAAGAAGAAAGATTGAGGGAAATAGGACTAACAACACTGGAGGAAAGAAGGGTCAGAGGAGACATGATAACGACATACAAAATACTGCGGGGAATCGACAAGGTAGACAGTGACAGGATGTTTCAGAGAGGGAACACAGAAACAAGGGGACACAACTGGAAGCTGAAGACTCAGATGAGTCAAAGGGATGTTAGGAAGCATTTCTTCAGCCACAGAGTAGTCAGGAAGTGGAATAGTCTAGAGAAAGATATAGTGGAGGCAGGAACCATACATAGTTTTAAGACAAGGTATGATAAAGCTCATGGAGCAGGGAGAGCAGAGACCCAGTAGCAGACAGCGAAGAGGCGGGGCCAGGAGCTGAGTCTCGACCCCTGCAACCACAATTAGGTGAGTACAATTAGGTGAGTACATCTCCTGATGCGCACATCAACCAAATATTTGCTGCTGCATATGAGCGACTAGCAACCTAAGAATAGCATTCCGACTTGTTAGTAAAGAAACAAACCATACCACGGGTGGGGTTCGAACCCGCGGTCAGAGAGTCTCAAAACTCCAGACCGAAGCGTTTGTTTGCAATCGTGTCATTACGATTTCGTGAGTAATTTTGACGGCTTTGAGGGGGACTTGAGCTAGAGTTCGTCACGGCCATGCTAGCGGGAGATTCGTCTGTAAAAACTTGCATTTGTGGACACAGTGGTGCCTATGCTAACCTTCCTATGGTGTAGAAATATACCTAGTTGGATGAATCTTATTGAAGCTAGCTGGCCTAGTGGCTTACACGGCGGTCTGGAGTTCTGAGACTCTCTGACCGCGGGTTCGAACCCCACCCGTGGTATGGTTTGTTTGCAATCGTGTCATTACGATTTCGTGAGTCATGTCAGTAAGGAGTCGTTCAGGACCCTGTACACCTTGTACGTCAGACCCATGTTGGAGTATGCAGCACCAGTTTGGAACCCTCAACAGGCCAAGCACGTCAGGAAACTAGGGAAAATGCAGAGGTTTGCAACTAAACGTGTCCCGGAGCTAAGGGGCATGTCCTACGAGGAGAGGTTAAGAAAACTCGACCTTATGACACTGGAGGACAGGGAGGACATGATAACGACGTATAAAATACTGAGAGGAGTCGACAAGGTGGACAGAGACAGAATGTTCCAGAGATGCGACACAGAAATAAGGGGACACAATTGGAAGTTGAAGACCCAGATGAGTCAAAGGGATGTTAGTAAGCATTTCTTCAGCCATTGAATTGTCAGGAAGTGGAATAATCTGGAAAGTGAGGTTAGTGGAGCCAGGTGCCATACATAGCTATTAGAAGAGGTATAATAAAGCTCGTGTTTGTGACTTGATAAAGCCCACTGTGTGGGCGAAACGTTGTCAATAAAGGATCACATTATACTGCTTATGTGTTTATATTTCCAAAGCTCATGGAGGAGGAAGAGAGTGGACCTAGTGATGACCAGTGAAGAGGCGGGGCAAGGAGCTGTGATTCGACCCCTGCAACCACAATTAGGTGAATACAATTAGGTGAGTACACACACACACACTATAGAATCGAGAGAGATGTATCTCTATTCACTGATGATGTAAAAGTAATGAGGATAATACGAACAAGTGAGAACTGTTTAAGGCTGCCACAGGATCTGGACAAGCTGTAGGACTGGTCAGAAAAAAGGTTGCTTGAGCTCAACCCCAGCAGATACTGGGTCATGAAGTATGGGGAAGGTGCCAGAAGACCGCATACTGAGTACAAACTCGGGGGACAAAGGCTGCAGACCTCAGTCTTGGACTAAGCATCATGTCTACCATATCGCCAGAGACTCACATCAACCGAATAACCTTTGCTCGCCTGTGTTATACACAGTCGTTGTTCACAGGAACTCTACCAACCATTTAGTGAGATTCAGTTACGCCCGTCTACTGATCAACGAACTAAATTTCCGCAGACGTAAATGTCTCGAATCATCTTTAATCGTCGTTACAGACACCATTAAACAGAATAAAGGTCTACTCTGAAGTATTAGCAAGAACTTTGCTCAAAACGCTAAACCCCACCATCACATATCAACCAAGAGTTACCTCCACGTCTACTACTACTACTACTGCTACTACTACTACTACTGCTGCTGCTACTACTACTGCTACTACTACTGCTACTAATGCTACTACTACTACTACTTCTACTACTGCTACTACTACTACTACTACTATTTCTACTACTACTACATTACTACTACTCT
Source organism: Cherax destructor (assembly GCA_009830355.1). NCBI lineage: Eukaryota > Metazoa > Arthropoda > Malacostraca > Decapoda > Parastacidae > Cherax > Cherax destructor. The sequence goes on along the minus strand of WNWK01009348.1, from coordinate 72,720 downwards.
GCTCTGCTACTGCTACTACCTCTCTACTATTCTCTACTACTGCTACACTACCTACTACTCTACTACTACTACTACTACTACTCTCTACTGCCATTCTCTACTACCGCTCGCTACTACTACTGCTCAATACTACTACTACTCTACTCTGCTACACCTATCTACTACCTACTACTACTCACACACTCTACTCTACTCTTACTACCTGCTACTACTTCCAACTATGCTGCTACATATGCTTCACTGCTACTATATCTCTACTATACTCACTACTGCTACTACTACTTACTATTTTACACCTACATACTACTATACTACCCTGACTCTATACTACTACTACCTATAATTTCACTATCCACATACTAGTACATACAACAAACAATACAGTGTGCTATATCTACTACGACTACTATATACACGACTATATATACTAATACAATCACTTCTCCTTAACTTGGTATGCAATCCGATTCTTTGTATTGTCAAAATCTCCTGGAGAGCGAAACCCTGCCACAATAAAATGTCACTTTCCCTGACAGTAAACATGACAAAACAATAACAGGTGTGTCCCAGCGACGGAAGTATAGAGAAGTAATAGTGATATACTAGACTTGAGCAAGGGTGGCCACCGTCCGCCTTAACACGGTACGTGCCTGTCTTAGTGTTTGGTACTGGAGTTGCCAACCTCGTTCATTCGACTATGTCAGCCTCGTGTGTTGCTGTATGTTCCGGCTTTACAGCCCTGCTCTGACCTGTTTAAGCTCAATAATAATCTTTTCGAGAAAAAAACGTAGATATTAGAGTTAGAAGCAAGCCAGACGAGACATCAGCTATTTGGCGTCGTTTCTATGCCACTGTGACTCACTCTCTCTCTATCTCTCTCTCTCTCTCTCTCTCTCTCTCTCTCTCTCTCTCTCTCTCTCTCTCTCTCTGTTTTTGCTAAGTTCACACAGTGAGTGTTCCTACCCAAGCCACAATCCTCGTCAGGTAAGCCATTTTTCATTCCAGTACTTAGCCTCCAACTTGTAAAGTTACCACAGCAGGAAGGCCTTCGACACAGTTCCTCATATGAGATTATTAAAGAAGTTGGAAGACCAAGCGTGTATAACAGGAAGGGCACTGGAATGGATCAGGGAATACCTCACAGGGAGGCAACAACGGGTCATGGTGCGTGATGAGGTATCACAGTGGGCGCCTGTGACGAGCGGTGTACCGCAGAGGTCAGTCCTAGGACCAGTATATGTGAATGACATGACGGACGGGATAGACTCAGAAGTGTCTCTGTTCGCAGATGATGTGAAATTAATGAGGAGAATCACATCGGATGAAGACCAAGCAGGACTTCAAAGAGACAGTAGGCATATTATCAAAGATACGCTATTATGTACCACAATCAGCTCTCCTTGCACTATATCATTCACTTATCTACCCGTATCTCAACTATGGAATCTGTGCATGGGGATCAACAACATTAAATCACCTTAGACCACTCATAACACAACAAAAGGCCGCAGTCAGAATGATAACAAATTCCCACTCTAGACAGTATACTCCACCAATATTCAAAAGTCTCAAACTACTCACCGTAAAGAACATTCATACTTACTCTTGTGCCTACTACATATATAAAACTACACTCTAATATAAACCCTCCGCTCAAAATTCTCCTCACCAACTTTAATAGGACCCATGACCACAACACAAGACACAGATCACTTTTTGATATACCCCGTGTTCATATCAACCTATGTAAAAATTCTATGCACATAAGGGCCCCAGAATCTGGAATTCATTACCAGTAAATATTAAGATAATCTTGTCTGAAAATCAATTTAAGACTCAACTCAAAAACCACCTACTCACCCAAAACTAAATGATCATACTATAAACTACTTTGAAAAATGCTCATTATTACTTTCCTATACGATAATCGCAATTTTTAATAATATGTTTAATATTATGTTACCCCCTACTCAATCAAAACTAAATACTCATATTATAAGTTAATGTCAAAAATGCTCAATGTTATTTTCCTTAAGATAATCTCAATTCCATATTACCATTACTGTAACAATCTAATATCATTATATAATAATTTAAACAGTAAAATTTCATCATATTGTAATTTTGAAAACAATTTTTAACTAGAATAAACTCAATAAATTTCTCTAATATTAAGTACATAGTCTTTAAGTTACTAGAATAAGCTGCCCCTAATGCCATGGCATGTCAGTGGCTCTCCTTGCACTCAATTTACATTGTAACTACCAATACGTATGTAATCTGCAATCTGCAATGAAATAAAATTTACTTTACTTTACTTTACCTGGACAAGCTTGACATCTGGTCTAGCAACTGGCTTCTCAGTCATGAAGAAGTCATGAAGATCGGAGAGGCAAAGAAGACCGCTGACGGAGTACAGGCTAGGTGGACAAAGGCTACAAACCTCAGCAAAGGAGAAATACCTTGGGGTGAGTATAACGCCAAGCACGTCTCCGGAAACATACATCAACCAGATAACCGCGGCAGCATATGGGCGACTGGATTAGCGTTCCGTTACCTTAACAAGGAATCATTCAAGACACTGTACACCGTGTACGTCAGGCCCATACTAGAGTATGCAGCACGAGTCTGGAACCCACACCTGGTCAATCACGTCAAGAAATTAGAGAAAGTGCAAAGGTTTGCGACAAGGCTAGTTCCACAACTCAGGGGACTGCCCTATGAAGAAAAGTTGAGGGAAATAGGACTAACAACACTGGAGGACAGAAGGGTTAGAGGAGACATGATAACGACATACAAAATACTGCAGGGAATCGACAAGAATGACAGGATGTTCCAGAGAGGGAACACAGAAACAAGGGGACACAACTGGAAGCTGACGACTCAGATGAGTCAAAGGGATGTTAGGAAGCACTTCTTCAGCCATAGAGTAGTTAGGAAGTGGAATAGTCTAGCGAACGATATAGTGGAGGCGGGAACCATACATAGTTTTAAGAAAAGGTATGATAAAGCTCATGGAGCAGGGAGAGCAGAGACCCAGTAGCGGACAGTGAAGAGGCGGGGCCAGGAGCTGAGTCTCGACCCCTGCAACCACAATTAGGTGAGTACAATTAGGAGAGTACAGCTGCCTCCACTTCTGTTTGTTGCCTGTTGCAAGCTTACATTTGCCACCCCTTGCAATTATAAGCCTTTCCCGACTTTGTGTTCCTGGCCAAGCCATGCGGCTTGCGTACCAAGCTACTTTCTGCCCTAAACTAGTTAATTTACATGTCAACCACGGCTGTTTCCCTTTACCTCCCTCAGGTGTGACTGAACTGCAGATTATTGTTATTGCACAGGAGAACAAGGTGGAGATCTAGTGATCTCGGGACGTCTTCTTCCTAGTGATGATATTGTATATCATCAAAAGTCATATTGCGCCTCCTTGTGTACCCTTGTGGTACTTGTTTCTCCAGTCCAACAGATGTCGCTGCTCCTTATCAACACCGTCCGCTGATTCTGGACTTGACTGCTTGCTGTTTCCCGCGTAGCCTGCTTATTTTATCTCCAGTGACCTACGTCTTAATTATTCTGCTAAGTAGCACTGCTACAGTGTTTCACTATTATCTTTTCTTATTCACTGGTTTTATATCAGTCGTGTGACATAGTATCTACTGTGTACTGAGTCATGTGGCATGACACTGTGTGGATGCCCCTTCCTGCTTCCCTGCTGGTGGCCTTCCTTCCTGCTTCCCTGCTGGTGGCCTTCCTTCCTTCCTTCATTCCTTCCTTCCTTCCTGCTTCCCTGCTAGTGGCCTTCCTTCCTTCCTGCTTCCCTGCTGGTGGCCTTCCTTCCTTCCTTCATTCCTTCCTTCCTTCCTGCTTCCCTGGTAGTGGCCTTCCTTCCTTCCTGCTTCCCTGCTGGTGGCCTTCCTTCCTTCCTGCTTCCCTGCTGGTGGCCTTCCTTCCTTCTTTCTTTCCTGCTTCCCAGCTGGTCTTCCTTCCTGCTTCCCTGGTCACCCCTCCTTCCTGGTGGCCACCCCTCCATCTTCCTGGTGGTCACCCTTCCTGCTTCCTGGTGGCCACCCCTCCATCTTCCTGGTGATCACCCTTCCTGCTTTCTGGTGGTCACCCCTCCATTTTCCTGGTGGCCACCCCATCCCCACAGCGGTCACGCCTGTCTGGTGAGAGGTCAGGCGTGACACATGTATCAGGTGCCGCTCCATAAACAGACCAGAAGGAAGACTGAGCTAGTCTGACGACCCAAAAACACCGATGGTTGCTGTGTTGGGTCCTGTGTTGGGTCCTCTGTCGAGTCCCTATGTTGCGCAATGTGTTGAGTCCTTGTGTTGCGTATTGTGTTGGGTCCCTGTATTTTGTAATGTGTTGGGTCCCTGTGTTGTGTCATGCATTGGGTCCCTTTGTTGGGTCCTGTGTTGGATGCCTGTGTTAGGTCCTGTGTTGGATCTTGTGTTGTGTCCTGTGTTGATCCCTGTGTTTCGTAATGTGTTGGGTCCCTGTATTGTGTAATGCGTTGGGTCCCTGTATTATGTAATGCATTGGGTCCCTGTGTTGGGTCGTGTGTTAAGTCCTGTATTAGGTCCTGTGTTGGATGCCTGTGTTAGGTCCTGTGTTGGGACCTGTGTTATGTCCTCTGTTGGGTCTTGTGTTAAGTCCTGAGTCAGGTCCTATGTAGGGTCCTGTGTTAAGTCCTGTGTTAGGTCCTGTGTTGGGTCCTGGGTTAGGTCCTGTTTTGGGTCTTTTGTTGTGTCCTGTGTTGGATCCTGTGTTGTGTCCTGTGGTGCGTCCTGTGTTGGGTTCTATGTTAAGTCAATCATGTGTTGGGTTCTGTGTTAGGGCCTGTGTTGGATCCTGTGTTAGGTCCTGTGTTGGGGCCTGTGTTGGGTCCTGTGTAGGGTCCTGTGTTAGGTCCTGTGTTTGGTTCTGTGTTGGGTCTTGTGTTGGGTCCTGTGATAGGTCCTATGTTGAATCTTTGTTTAATGAGTTGAATCCCTGTGTTATGTCATGCATTGGGTCCCTGTGTTGGGTCCTGTGTTAGGTCTCTGTGTTGGGTCCCTGTGTTGGGTCTTGTGTTAGGTCCTGTGTTGCGTCCTGTGTTAGGTCCTGTGTTGCGTCCTGTGATGAGTCCCTGAGTTGTGTCCTCTGTTGGGTGTGGGTTCTAGGTCCTGTGTTGGATCGTGTGTTGGGACCCTGTGTTGGGCCCTACCTGGAAGGTATTCCATGGATCAACGCCCCCACGGCCGGGTCCATGGCCAGGCCTCCCGGTGGCTCAGGGCCTGATCAACTATTCTGTTACTGATGGCCGCACGTAGTCCACAAACCACAGCCTGGCTGATCCGGCACTGATTTTAGTTACCTATCCAGCTCCCTCTTGAAAGTAGCCAGGGATCTATTGGTAATTACCCTTATGCCTGGTGGGGTGGGAGGCTTTTGAACAGCCTTGGGCCCCGGACACCCTGTGTTGGACCCCGTGTTGTGTCCAATATTGGGACCCTGTGTTGGGTCCTGTGTTGTGTCCAGTGTTGGGACCCTGTGTTGGGTCCTGTGTTGTGTCCAGTGTTGGGACCCTGTGTTGGGTCCTGTGCTGTGTCCAGTGTTGGGACCCTGTGTTGGATGCTTGGGTTAGGTCTTGTGTTAGGTCCTGTGTTGGGTGCCTGTACTGGGTGTCTATGTTAGGTCCTGTGTTGGGTCTTGTGTTAGGTGCGTGTGTTCGTTCCTGTGTTATGTGCGTGTGTTGGGTCCTGTGTTAGGTGCGTGTGTTGGATCCTGTGTTGGGTCCTGTTATATATGAACGAGTTGAGTCTTGTGCTGGGTGCCTGTGTTGGGTCCTGTGTTGGGTGTTTGTGTTGTGATCCTTGTGTTGTGGTATTTATGTTGTGATCCCTGTGTTGCTATCCTAGAGTTGTGATCCTTCTGTTGTGATCCTTCTGTTCTCATCCTTGTGTTGTGATCCTTGTGATGGGTCCCTGTGTTCTGATCCTTGTGTTGTGATCATTGTGTTGTGATCCTTGTGATGGGTCCCTGTGTTCTGATCCTTGTGTTGTGATCATTGTGTTGTGGACTTCTGCCCGAAGTCACCACACGACGTAACTACAGGATGTCACCTTGTGACGTTACCAAGGACATCTGCATGACGTCACCTCGCGATGCCACCCCATGACATCACTCACGACGTCACGCCTGACATCACCCCCACGTTGGACGTCGGACTTGGACGTACTTGGAAGGTGAAAGGGTGTAGGTTGGGAATGTAGGGCAATGGGCGGGGGGGATGGGGTTATGTCAGGTGCAATGTTTTTTTTGGGCTTCCCTTTTGATCTAGCAATTCCTTTGGCTGGATTGGGTCTGAGACAATATATAGTGGCTTGTGGATGGATGCCATAAGTGTCACGTTCATGCACCAGACCTTGCGAAGAAGTGTTTCATCAGGTAATATTTGGAAATCTGAGTATCGGTACTGTTGTTAACTTTAATTAGGATCTGGGAGCTATATATACATGTGATAATATGCCAAGAATAAATTGGCATAGGTGATGTTTATACATTTTGTGTCAAACATTTAGTCAAAGGTTAAGTAGCGAGTTGTCGCTGGAACAAATGTACATGAATGTAAGTTTATACAAGTACATACTGAAATTAATAGCCTCAATATGTAGTAACATGTGTATCATTGGATGATGCTATAATTTAATGCATATTGTATGTATTACGGGTAGGTGGGGGGAAGGGGGTTCCTTGTAAATGTAACAGGTTAGGTGTAGGAGTGTCTCCACTGTTAACACACTGTGTGGAGGTGTAGGAGTGTCTCCACTGTTAACACACTGTGTGGAGGTGTAGGAGTGTCTCCACTGTTAACACACTGTGTGAGGTGTAGGAGTGTCTCCACTGTTAACACACTGTGTGGAGGTGTAGGAGTGTCTCCACTGTTAACACACTGTGTGAGGTAGAGTGTTCCACTGTAACACACGTGTGGAGGTGAGAGTGTCTCCACTGTTAACACACTGTGTGGAGGTGTAGGAGTGTCTCCACTGTTAACACACTGTGTGGAGGTGTAGGAGTGTCTCCACTGTTAACACACTGTGTGGAGGTGTAGGAGTGTCTCCACTGTTAACACACTGTGTGAAGGTGTAGGAGTGTCTCCACTGTTAAACTGCGTGGAGGTGGTGGAAAGCATATGAGAACATACAGTCTAAAAAGAAAGTAGGCCGTGTTAGGATTCTCAAAGATCCATATCAGTTGTATAAACACTGGGATGAGACATTCAGGGTCTCATTAGGAAGAGGCTGTTTTCATGTTTGTTCTTATTCCATATTATGTTAAGTGTAGGAATTAGATTCAGAGGTACACAGGATGAAGGATGTACACCATAAACAACCCAGCAGGATATCTGTAAAGTTATTACTTGTTGATTATTGTCCACAGTGTTAATACTATTATAATTTCCCTTAGGAGGCTATGGGACAATGGACCTGTCTGGATGTTGTCTCCATATAGTGATATATTTCGTGCAATTGCTCGGAAGTGTCTATTTAATATATGTAATGTACATATGGTCTTAAATAAAATATAAAAAAAAATCCTCTCAGTCATTGCTCCTTTACTAGTTTTCTCACATGTTAATGAATGCCTTAGTATCGATTTTTGTGCAGAAAAGCATCATTTGCTAGTGCAAGCCATGTAGCAACTGCATGTGCAGTGCGGGTGTGCAAGTTTTGGTGTATCCCTGATGAATGGTCTGAGCCCAGACCATTGTTAACATTCTCATGTTACATGCCACCCCGTTGTGACCATTCGACAACTGACACTAGTCAGTTCAGGCGTCAGATTACTAGTGTCGTCTGAGCCCCCCGTGTATAGAAAGTACTTATGCTCGCCGTTCTCATAGACGACACATCAGAATCGTCCCTGCTACGACTCCCGACATGCCTGAGTCGTCCCTGCTACGACTCCCCCATAAGACTCGTATCATTCCACATCCTGACAGTCAGAGTGAAGCCATGAGTGGAAACTAGTCAGGGGATGCTCAGTCTAACCTCTGCTCTGACTCCAATTCTGATTGAGAGGTTGACTTCGTCAAGCCACAGTCCCCCTGATGGCAGGCGACTGTCTGACAAAGTGACATCATACTTTGTGCAGCCTGCACAAAGTATGATGTCACTTTGACTGCTAGCTGACTTACTCCAGTTACGGTGGATGCTGCTACGACTCCTGCATACATCAGAGTTGTCTCTACTATGACTCGCTCTTGCCGGCACCAACAAGCTGTACTGCACCGAGTTCCCGGCAGTGACTGCCCTGCGACAGTACCAGTCAAGAAGTGTCCTCCTGTGTCGCATGCCAAAAGAAGTCCTGCCCAGATGCCAAGTACTGATGACTTCTCACTCAAGGTCACCAAGGTCACCAAGGTCACCAAGGTCACTAGGTTGACTGAACCATGTAGTGACTACTCCACGATGACTGCTTCACCATTCCGAATGAGACCTTGACCTGTTACATCGTAGCTCAGCCTCAGCCACAGTGATGCCTCCTGATGTGTTGCAGTATCTGTCCAGATGCAGGAAGGCAGGCAGTGATGCCTCCGAGGCTCACTGCCTTGGACCATGATCAGTTTAGCACACCCCGTTTTTTTCTTCCCTCCCTATAGGAAGTATTTTATTGTCCATGTCCACAAATATATATGCTGCCTTGTTTTGTGCCCTGTTCCAATGAGAGGGAGACCAAGTTCTTTTTTTCCAGTCACTTATCACGGTCGAGGACGACCATGGGTAGGTGGCCGAGCGATGTATACCCAGTTGGGATTTATATTTCACAATGTGTCACCTTTATATTTCACGACACGCTGGTGCTGACATCTAGCCAACTGTGCTCATCCCACACAACCCTCTCTCTCTGTCTCACTTGGCGCCACCTCAACCTACGAGCAGCGTCTCTCTCTCTCTCCCTCGTGGACTTGGGGGCCTTGGCATGGCTCGGAGGGCAAGCAAAGACACGCTGCCTGCACAAAGAACCCAATAAAGAACACGTCGCCTCCGAAGCCTTATCATTCATTGCTACCTAGATTTCTATAATCAAAATTCCATTATAACCTCGTGTTGTGGTCCTTTTGTTGGGTTCTTGTGTTGCAATCCTTGTGTTGTAGTTCTTGCATTGTGATCCCTCTGTTGTGATCCTTCTGTTGTAGTCCTTGTGTTGTGGTCCTTGTGTTGTGGTCCTCTTGTTGAGGTCCTTGTATTGAGTCCTTGTGTTTGGTTCTTGTGTTGTGATCCCTGTGTTTTGGTCCTTGTGCTCTGGTCCTTGTGTTCTGGTCCCTGTGTTGAGTCCCTGTGTTTTGGTCCTTGTGCTCTGGTCCTTGTGTTCTGGTCCCTGTGTTGAGTCCCTGTGTTGTGGTCCTTGTATTTGGTCCTCGTATTGTGATCATTCTATTGCGGTCATTGTGCTGTGATCCTTGCGTTGTGATCTTTGTGTAGTAATCCTTGTGGTTTGGTCTTTGTGTTTTGGTCCTTGTGTTGTGGTCATTGTGTTGAGTCCTTGTGTTGTAGTCCTTGTGTTGGGTCCTTGTGTTGTGATCCTTGTATTGTGGTCATTGAGCTGTGATCATTGTGTAGTGGTCCTTGTGTAGTGATCCTTGTGTTGTGGTCCTTGTGTTGTGATTATTGTGTTGTGGTCCCTGTGTGGTGATCCTTTTGTTGGGTCCTTGTGATTGGTCATTGTGTTTCAATCCTTGTGTTTGGCCCTTATGTTGCAATCCCTGAGTGCTCTTTGAACTCTGTAAATACTGTTCATGTCTTGGTGAAGGGAATATTTGGGTAAAGAAAAAATTCTTCTTTTGAGTTTGTCTTAAAATTTCCTTGGGTTGATACTTGTCCTGAGACTTTAGTTACGGCCGGGTGTAACATGTTTTGCAATTGCTACCTGCGTTCATTATAGTCCCTGTGTTGGCTCCCTTTGTTGTAACCTGTGTTAGCTCTTGTGTTTAGTTCCAAAACTTAGTTTCTGTTCTGGGTCCCTGTGTTGGGAAGCTGTGCTGTGTCCTTGGGTTATTTCCTTTGTACTGATAAGCTGTGTTGGGTCTTGCTTTTCTTCGTCACTTTGTTGGGTCCTTGCATTGGGTTCCTTTATTAACTGGACATATCATGTCCTGTGTTTGGTGCATGTGATAACATCCTGTGTTAATTTTCCGTGCTTAGACCCGATATTGTGTCCTTACATTGGGTCCCTTTATTGAGTAAATATGACTTTTCCCCATGTTTGGATCCCTGTGATGGGTCACAGTATTGACTGGTGTCGTGTCCCTGTGTTGGTCGCTCTGCTGTTTGGCTGTGCTGAAAAGGGATGTGCCAAAATATCGATATCGGTATCGATATCATAAGAACATAAGAAAAAAGGAACACTGCAGCAGGCCTACTGACCCATTCGAGGCAGGTCCATCACTCACCGGCTTAGACCTGACCACCTGGAGCTAACCTTCTCCAGGTAAACTCCAGATAGTCAGGTCACTTCCACTTAAGGAATTAGTACGGAATCTGACCTAGTAGCACAAGCTAGTCAGGTCCAACTCACACACACCCACACCCACTCATGTATTTATCTAACCTATTTTTAAACCTACACAACCGACCAAGAGGTATGTGAGGAGCTCAACTCGAGGTTTAAGGAGGTATTCACAGTGGAGGCAGGAAGGCGTCTGGGTAGACAGAACAGAACGGGACACCAACAGGGAATATACCAAGTGTTGGATGGCATGCACACAACTGGAGAGGAGGTAAAGCAGTTGCTCAATGACCTTGATACCTCAAAGGCGATGGGTCCGGACAATATCTCCCCGTGGGTCCTTCGGGAAGGAGCAGAGATGCTGAGTGTGCCACTAATCACAATATTCAACACATCCCTTGAAACTAGGCAGCTACCTGAGGTATGGAAAAAGGCAAATGTAGTTCCCATTTTTAAGAAAGGAGACAGAAAAGAGGCACTAAACTATAGACCAGTGTCACTTACGTGTACAGTGTGCAAAGTCGTGGAGAAAATCATCAGGAGAAGAGTGGTGGAGCACCTGGAACGGCACAGGATTATCAACGCCAGACAGCACGGATTCAAGGAAGGCAAATCCTGTGTAACAAACCTCCTGGATTTCTATGACAAAGTAACAGAGGTAAGACACGAGAGAGAGGGGTGGGTTGATTGTATTTTCCTGGACTGCAGGAAGGCCTTCGACACAGTTCCTCATATGAGATTAGTGAAGAAGCTGGAGGACCAAGCGTGTATAACAGGAAGGGCACTGCAATGGATCAGGGAATACCTGACAGGGAGGCAACAACGGGTCATGGTGCGTGATGAGGTATCACAGTGAGCGCCTGTGACGAGCGGGGTCACGCAGGGGTCAGTCCTAGGACCAGTGCTATTCTTGGCATATGTGAATGACATGACGGACGGGATAGACTCAGAAGTGTCTTTGTTTGCAGATGATGTGAAACTAATGAGGAGAATCAAATTGGATGAGGACCAGGCAGGACTTCAAAGAGATCTGGACATGCTGGACACCTGGTCCAGCAACTGGCTTCTCGAATTTAATCCCGCCAAATGCAAAGTCATGAAGATCGGGGAAGGGCAAAGAAGACCGCTGACAGAGTACAGGCTAGGTGGACAAAGACTACAAACCTCGTTAAAGGAGAAAGACCTTGGGGTGAGTATAACACACAAGCACATCTCCGGAAGTACACATAAACCAGATAACTGCGGCAGCATATGGGAGACTGGCAAACCTAAGATTAGCGTTCCGATACCTTAATAAGGAATCGTTCAAGACGCTGTACACTGTGTACGTCAGGCTCATACTAGAGTATGCAGCACCAGTCGGGAACCCACACCTGGTCAAGCACGTCAAGAAATTAGAGAAAGTGCAAAGGTTTGCGACAAGGTTAGTTCCAGAGGTCAGGGGAATGTCCTACGAAGAAAGGTTAAGGGAAATCGGCCTGACAACACTGAAGGACAGAAGGGTTAGAGGAGACATGATAACGACATGCAAAATACTGCGGGGAATCGACAAGGTAGACAGTGACAGGATTTCCAGAGAGGGAACACAGGAAACAAGGGGGCACAATTGGAAGTTGAAGATCCAGATGAGTCAAAGGGATGTTAGGAAGCATTTTTTCAGCCATAGAGTAGTCAGGATGTGGAATTGTCTAGCAAATGATGTAGTGGAGGCAGGAACCATACCTAGCTTTAAGACGAGGTATGATAAAACTCATGGAGCAGGGAGAGAAGTGACCCAGTAGCGGACAGGGAATAGGCAGGGCCAGGAGCTGAGTATCGACCCCTGCAACCACAATTAGGTGAGTACAATTAGGTGAGTACACACACAAACAAACAAACAAAAATGGTAGGGACTCGAAGGACCCAGGGACCAGAGGAGAATGGTTCTGGTAAGGAAGAATGGATGGAAAAGCAGTGCAAAAGGATGGAACAAGAGTGAGAGAGAAAACTAGGAGAGCTTTCTGCAAAAATGGAGACAGAGTTTTCTGTGAAATTGGAAAAGAGGTTGGAGGAGGAGAAAAAGATTTGGGAGTCACACGTCAAAGTTGCAGTAGCCAGGATAAGGGCCCTAGAAGATGAGGTAAACAGGCTGAAGCAGGTAACAGGGGTATTAACCAGCAAAGACACGAAGACACCAAGCAGGGCCAAGGAGTGAAGGGGGTGAGCAGCTTTGTGCAGGTGGAGAGGGAGATTGGTCAAATGCAGAGGTACGATCATGCCACCAAGAGCTACAGGAAAAAAAGGGAGAAAATGGCCATGTACAGACAGGAACCAGAGTCACAGAGGGAAAGGCAATGGGAGGAGGAGAGGGCAAAGGCAGTGTTTATTCATGGGCTGCAGGAGAGCGAGGGAAGGACACACACTGAAAGACGGCAGGCAGAAAGAAAGGAGATTGAGAACATCCTCAAAGAAATAGGTGAAGAGGACATGTCCGAGATTGTACATTTTCAGAGAATAGGGGGGTACTTGAAGGGGAGACAACGACCGCTCAAGCTGATTCTCAGGACAGAAACAGAGCGGGACAGGATCCTCCAAGAGAAACCATGATTGAAGGAAATGGAAGAATACCAGAGGGTGTTCCTAGACCGAGACAGAACAAAAACAGAATGACAGCAGCTGAGGGAGAGGACACAAAGACGAAAGGAGCTAAGAGGAGAGACATGGACAGAATCAGCAAAGGACAACCAGAGCAGGGCAGAGCAACAAGAGCAAGCACACACAGAACCATCCCCAAAACCCAACAACCAAGCACACTATCACAACACAAACCACAACCCACACTCACAGCCCCCACCCAACACTCCACTATAGAATCCCACAGTACACCGCCAGGTCCCCCACCCTCACAGACCCCCCAAAACACAGTGTTGGAGAGGAAACTGAAGGTATGGTACACCAACGCTGATGGAATAAAAAATAAGTGGGAGGAGTGGCACGAAAGAGTCAAAGAGGCATCACTGGACATAATAGCTCTCACAGAAACCAAGCTCACAGGTATGATAACTGATGCCATCTTTCCAATGGGATATCATACCCTGAGGAAAGACAGAGAGAACAAAGGGGGTGGAGGAGTGGCACTGCTGATCAAAAACAGATGGGATTTTGATGAGCTGGAGAGAGGAGACAGAGGGGAAGCAAGAGATTACATAGTAGGAATGCTTCAGTCTGGAGGTCCCAAGGTGGTAATTGCAGTTATGTATAACCCACCACAGAACAGCAGGAGGCCAAGGCAAGAGTATGAGGAGAGTAATAGAGCGATGGTTGACAAACTAGCTGAAGTGGCAGAAGGGCTCATGCGAGCAGGGCAAAGCTACTGATCATGGGTGACTCCAACCACAAGGAAATCGACTGGGAGAACTTGGAGCCACATGAGGGCCAAGAAAAGTGGAGGGCTAAGATGATGGAGGTGGTACTGGAAAACTTCATGTACCAACACGTAAGGGACACTACCAGAGAGAGAGGACAGGATGAACCAGCGAAACTGGACCTAGTATTCACCTTGAGTAGTGCAGATATTGAGGACATCACATTTGAAAGACCCCTCGAGGCCAGTGATCATGTGGTTTTAAGCTTCGATTGCACAGTAGAATTACAGGTGGAGAGGGAAGCAGATAGAGCCAGAAGTGTGTGAGGAACTCAACATGAGATTCAAATAAGTGTTCACAGAGGAGACAGAAGGGACTCCATAAAGACAGAGAGGTGGGGTACACCACCAAGTGTTGGACACAATACATGCAACCGAGGAAGAAGTGAAGAGGCTTCTGAGTGAGCTAGATACCTCAAAGGCGATGTGGCCGGATCACATCTCTCCATGGGTCCTGAGGGAGGGAGCTGAGGCACTATGTGTACCCCTAACAACAATATTCAACACATCTATCGAAACAGGGAGACTACCTGTGGTATGGAAGACAGCAAATGTAGTCCCAATTTTTAAAAAAAGAGACAGATATGAAGCACTAAACTACAGACCAGTGTAACTAACATGAATAGTGTGCAAAGTTATGGAGAAGATTATCAGAAGAGTGGTAGAACACCTAGAAAAAAATGAGCTTATCAACGACAGCCAATATGGTTTCAGGGACGGGAAATCCTGTGTCACAAACCTATTGGAGTTCTATGACAGGGTGACAGCAGTAAGACAAGAGAGAGAGGGGTGGGTAGATTGCATTTTCTTGGACTGTAAGAAGGCGTTTGACACAGTTCCACACAAGAGATTAGTGCAAAAGCTGGAGGACCAGGCAGGGATAACAGGAAAGGCACTCCAATGAATCAGGGAATACCTGTCAGGAAGACAGCAGCGAGTCATGGTCTGTGGCGAGGTGTCAGAGTGGGCGCCTGTGACGAGTGGGGTTCCACAGGGGTCAGTCCTAGGACCGGTGCTGTTTCCTGTATTTGTGAACGACATGACGGAAGGAATAGCCTCCAAAGTGTCCATGTTTCCCAATGATGTGAAGTTGATGAGAAGAATTCAATCGGACGAGGACCAGGCAGAACTACAAAGGGATCTGGACAGGCTGCATGACTGGTCCAGAAATTGGCTGCTGGAGTTCAACCCCACCAAGTGCAAAGTCGTGGAGATTGGGAAAGGGCAAAGAAGACCGCAGATGGAGTACAGTCTAGGGGGCCGGAGACTACAAACCTCAATCAAGGAAAAATATCTTGGGGTGAGTATAACACCAGGCACATCTCCTGAGGCGCACATCAACCAAATAACTGTTGCAGCATACGGGCGCCTAGCAAACCTAGGAATCGCTCAGAACCCTGTACACTGTGTACATTAGGCCCATATTGGAGTATGCAGCACCAGTTTGGAACCCACACCTAGCCAAGCACATAAAAAACTAGAGAAAGTGCAAAGTTTGCAACAAGACTAGTCCCGGAGCTAAGGGGTATGTCCTACGAGGAGAGGTTAAGGAAAATCGACCTGACGACGCTGGAGGACAGGAGAGATAGGGAGGACATGATAACGACATATAAAATACTGAGAGGAATTGACAAGGTGGACAGAGACAGAATGTTCCAGAGATGGGACACAGCAACAAGGGGACACAGTTGGAAGTTGAAGACTCAGATGAATCACAGGGATGTTAGGAAGTATTTCTTCAGCCACAGAGTGGTCAGGAAGTGGAATAGCTTGGGAAGTGATGTAGTGGAGGCAGGATCCATTCATAGCATCAAGAAGAGGTATGATAAGGCTTCATGACGAAAGGAGAGTGACCCAGTAGTGGCCAGTGAAGGGGCGGGGCCAGGAGCTATGACTCGACCCCTGCAACCACAACTAGGTGAGTACAACTAGGTGAGTACACACACACACACACACACACACACACACACACAGAAGAGTGAAGACGAGAAGAACGGGAGAAGCCAAACTACAGAAGAGGGGGCTACATGGGCATGAGGAAATTCCCGAAAGGGATATTGTGGGAAAGAGAACTGGAGGGAAAGACAGTAAATGAAATGATGAAATACGTGACCACAAAGTGCAGGGAGACAAAGGAGAGGTTCATACCCCATGCCAACACAAACAACCGGAAGACCAAAGGTGTAGAAAGACCAAAACTAAGTGCGCTAAACAAAGGAAAAAGTATAGAAGACAGAGAACCCATGAAAATAAGGAGATGAGCCGAAGAACCAGAAACGAATATGCATGGATAAGAAGGCCCAGCGGCCATAAGAGAATGACACAATCGATGATTAGGTTCGCGAATGGCTCTCCATCAGTGGCTCTCCATCAGAGGCTCTCCATCAGTGGCTCTCCATCAGTGGGTGTGGGACGAAGCGGCTTCAGTGAAGTGTCCGGGTTTACCCACTTGCTGACACTCACAAACGGATCGGATTTATTTTCGTGTCACTCGTCTTATATCTGGCCAATATCCAATAAAGGGTTTTGGTGACACCCAAATGTCCTCATAAGGACGTATTCTGAGCTATTTTCAGGACTTGAGGTCTGAATTTCTTTGGTACTACCAGTCTGGTTTTAACACTCCCCCTACCTCATTTAAAGTAGCTGGACTAAATAACAAGTTATTTTTAAGGACATTTAATTGAGTGACCAGAGTTACAATCACCCACAGCAGCTTTAAGAGTACAAGATAAGAGTCCGTTTGTTGTTCTTAAAAGGACAGTCCCTCGGGCATGGAAGCAGACACGTCTGGCAATCCTGTGACCCCCAGATTAGAAAGGCTTGATCATGATTTCTTCACTAGATTTGAGGCTCTAGCCAGTTTTCCTAGTAAAATAAATTGACGAGCCCTAGATCGCAATAATAGATTAGCATTCTCATCAGATATTTCTTTGGACATTGCCCGAGTTATGGTCAACATGGGAGAGGAGGCTTCGATGGCTACAATGGGCTCAGGACAGAATCTAGAATTTAGAACATTGTTGCCAAGCAATAATAAAGCATATTTCATGTTGAATATCCTTAAACTCGTCCACAACTTCACTACCAAACCAGTGCTTCCTATATCATTCAAAAATTGTCCAACTTGAACCCATTGCTGCTTGGTTTATATCCTCTTTATTTATTCCTGTTTTCCATTTATACATTTCAATCAAATGCCACCTAATTCTACATTTTTCTAGAGTGCGGATTCAGTGCCTCAGTCTATCCTCGTTGGAAAGAGCTCTGATACATGACATAATTTTTTTCATTCTTCTCTGTATGTTTACCAGCGCATTAATGTCCATTCTGTAACATGGTGACCAGAACTGTGTAACATAATCTAAATGAGGCCTAACAAAAAATTTATACAGTTGAAGTAACCTGAGAACGCCTGTTATTTATACTTCTTGAAATGTAGCCAATAATTCTATTAGGTTTATTACAAACACTTACGTACAACCTAATCTACAGAATAATGAAGTCAGGTCATACCAGTTGTATCCAAATAGATAATTCCTCAGCTCCATGAAATCGGCCAAAAGAAAATCAAGGACCTTGGTTTTAGTTATAAAGGTAATTCCGTGATATATTGAAACATTAATTTGTGATCGCTTACCTCAAGCTCATCATTAACCTCTAAATTATTAATTAGTGATTTCTTGTTAGAAAGAACCAAGTCAAAAAGATTATTTCCTCTAGTTGGCTCTGGTATAAACTGTTTTATTAAACAATCTTGAATTGTATCAATAGTGTCACTAGACTCAACATTTCCTGCCAAATTGCTCCATGCAATTGGGCTAAAGATCAAAATCTCCCAATTAATACAATAGTTTCGAATGCATAAGATAAGATTTTGTAGGATTTTAAACCCCAGAGGGTTAGGCACTCAGGAAAACCCAAGAAAGCCAGTGCGCCATCGAGGGACTATTTTATTTCCATTGTGGTCCTTAAATCTTGTCCCCCAGGACAAGATCAAGAACCACAACGGAAAAGTATAAATTATTGTCACCGCAATAGAAGGAGAATTAAAGATAATTTCCCCTTACCACTCTACCTTATCATTCCACAAGTCGCTCCTCTTCACCCCCACACCCACCCTCCTATATCCACAAACCTCTGCTGCACACTCTCAACACTGCCCTCTTAAATCTACCTCATACCTCTTCAACCTCCTCATTACCTATACTCTCTCTACCCTGTCTTTCAACCAACAGCTGCTTATACCTTACTCTAATTACCTCCTCCTTCAATTTATAAACTTTCACTTTTCTCTTAATCACTAATTACATTTTTTGTACCCCATCTACCTCTTATTCTCACTGTAGCTACAGCTAAATAGTGATCTGATATATCTGTTGCCCCTCTAAACCCATGCGCAACCAGAAGTCTGCTGCTATTACGCCCTATATCATATATCCTGTACTTTTTTATCCTCCTTTTCTTAAAATATGAATTAATTATTACCAAACATCTTTCAATAAAAATTTCAATAAAAGTGACTAGTTAAATGATGAGGTAAAGAGAGTGGTAAGGGAGAAAAAGTTAGTGTACGAGAGGTTTATACAAAGCAGAAGTGAGGTAAGGAGAGTGGAATATATGGAGAGTAAAAGAGACATTAAGAGAGAGTGGCAAGGGAGAGTAAAAGAGTAAAAGAGACGTTAAGAGAGAGTGGTAAGGGAGAGTAAGAGAGACGTTAAGAGAGAGTGGTAAGGGAGCGTATAAGTATATGAATAACTAAGTGTAATGAACACTTGTCCATACCGATAAGTTGATGGTTAAGATACATGTGGAACACCTGGGTATCTTTATTGCTGGAACGTTTCGACTACAACGTAGACGAAACGTTTCACCAATAAAGATACCCAACTGTTGCACACGTGACTTAATCATCAGTGTAAAAAACAAATGAGAGAGAGTGTGAGATTTAGTCATCTAATTTTGTTGAAATAAGATCAAACTGTAGTAAGATTAATAAGTAGAGAAAGCCTTGGGAACGAATGAATTTAAGAGAGCTAAAGGAAAAAGAGGATAAATATTAGACGGGGAGGTGGAAATATTAGGATGATGGAGGATAATATTTTGAGGAGCTGTTAAGGGTTGATGAAAGGGAGGCAGTGATTTCATGCATTGGGAAGGGAGGTATAATATATTTTAGGAGTGAGAATGAGCCAGATGTGAGGGGGAGGATCGAGAGCTTGTATGCAGCATCCTCTATAAAGAAGCTGTGAACCTGGGATGAACGGAAAGCCTCGATATACAAACGAAACTCGTGATGATGACTGGAAGCAAGAGTAACATGGGAGGCTGAAGAAGATAGGTTGTCACCGTAGACTAGTTTAGGTAAGTCGAGGGCGGAACGGAGGTGAAGGAGGGTGTGTCTCGGCTCTCAGACTCCCAGGAGGGCGTGTCTCGGCTCTCAGACTCCCAGGAGGGTGTGTCTCGGCTCTCAGACTCCCAGGAGGGTGTGTCTCGGCTCTCAGACTCCCAGGAGGGTGTGTCTCGGCTCTCAGACTCCCAGGAGGGTGTGTCTCGGCTCTCAGACTCCCAGGAAAGGAGAGCTAAAGTTTTCAGGAGGTTCAGGAGGCTCTGACATGTGCACTCAGCTCACACACTGAGGTCCGGAGTTCGAATCTCCTCCAGTACGGCTGGAAAACATTAGGGACGTGTTTCCATAAGACACCTGCTGTCCCTGTCCCTGTTCACCCATCAGTGTAAAATGGGTACCTGGGTGTTAGTCGACTGGTGTGGGTCGCATCCTGGGACAAAACTGACCTACTTTGCCTGAAATGCTCAGCATAACAAGGGGCTTTCTATATAGTAGTATGTCATTGATGTCACCTAGGCCTGTATACCTTGTACATGTACTTGTAGTAAATAAATATATTATTTATTTATTATTCATTGAGTGAAGATGATTGTACTTCCATCTTGGAGTTACGTGCCTTAGAGGCAAACTGCTGATGAAATATTCTACTTATCGTGTCCTTCATATCCACCAAAACACATTTTGTTTTGAGATGCAAATTCTGCATAATGGATATGTGAAAAATGTCGTAGTTTTTTTTAATCAATAAGTTAAACTCATGATAAATCAAGAAAGCGAAACCATGTGGCTAATTTTATGTAGTACATTTTGATCTTCTTCAAGATGCGGCCCAGCACAGCAGACTAACAACAATGAACGAATTTAATACTACGTGCACAGGGGTATCAGATCTCTATACTCTAACCCAAGGAACTAGTCTGGTTGTTTACAGTGGTGAACTGAACGTTCAACTGAACTACTAATCATAAACATTACAGCAAAGTTGAAACGGCCGTCTTTAACAGGAGAACAAATGTGAAGGCTTGCTGTTATCTTGAGCAAGGTAACTCGTCTAATGTGAAGGCTTGCTGTTATCTTGAGCAAGGTAACTCGTCTAATGTGAAGGCTTGCTGTTATCTTGAGCAAGGTAACTCGTCTAATGTGAAGGCTTGCTGTTATCTTGAGCAAGGTAACTCGTCTAATGTGAAGGCTTGCTGTTATCTTGAGCAAGGTAACTCGTCTAATGTGAAGGCTTGCTGTTATCTTGAGCAAGGTAACTCGTCTTAGAAAAATGATAAGACACAAAGTGAACTGTTAATATGTATTGTTATCTTTATAAAACATTACGTCAGTAATGGTGTAATCCATCAGCTGTCACAGTCATAATGGGCAGAGTTTATGTACCATCAGAGACTGTGTTGCAGACCGTCACTTGGCCCCCGCGACCCTTCACTGCCCTCCCTCCGCCCACCCATCCCAAAAAAGTCTAGATGGTCCCTGTAGCGGTACACAGTGAGGCGGCGGTCGCTTAGTACCCGTCACCAGCTGTTCACTTGTGTATTCATCCCCCACATTTTTTTCTCTATCTCAGCTCGTCCCTCTCTCCACCTTGCTATTTCCTCCCTTCCCTCTCCACCTTGCCTAATCCTTTATTCTCCACCTTGCTTATTACTTCCTCTCCTCTCCAACTTGAGTACTCCTTCCCTTCCCCTTTTTTATATCTGTCTCCGTAACTCACTTTATCTCCTTCCCTCTCTCTCTCTCTCTCTCTCTCTCTCTCTCTCTCTCTCTCTCTCTCTCTCTCTCTCTCTCTCTCTCTCTCTCTCTCTCTCTCTCTCTCTCTCTCTCTCTCTCTCTCTCTCTCTCTCTCTCTCTCTCTCTCTCTCTCTCTCATAATACTTTTTACTTAACAATTCTTGTCTAACAATATCTTCCAATAACTCTTTCCATCTAAGTTATCGCTATATCATAACTCCTCCATAATAAATAACTCACAGAAAGAATAGGGGATCAAAGTTATTAGGAACCAGTTGAAAAATTAGCAGGTTAGTGCGCTATCTACTGCACCATGCTAGCCTAACATGTTTTATCCTTCTAGTTATATTTGTAACCCATGGAAGGTTAGCATGAAAGGTTAGAATGGAAGGTTAGCATGGAAGATTAACATAGAAGGTTAACATGGAAGGTTAACATGAAAGGTTAGCATGGAAGGTTAACATGGAAGGTTAGCATGGAAGGTTAACATGGAAGGTTAGCATGGAAGGTTAATATAGAAGGTTAACATAGAAGGTTAACATAGAAGGTTAACATGGAAGGTTAACATGGAAGATTAGCATGTAAGGTTAACATGGAAGGTAAACATGGAAGATTAGCATGGAAGGTTAACATGGAAGATTAACATGGAAGGTTAGCATGGAAGATTAGCATGGAAGGTTAACATGGAAAGTTAACATGGAAGATTAGCATGGAAGGTTGACATGGGCCCACTGTGACAACAAGGCAGATTTTTTCAAACAAATCTAACACTGACATGAGGTGTCAAGTTCTAGCTCAAGTCCCTTCAAAGTTATTAGAGTGAGAGTCAGAGTGGGGCCCCTTGCTAAGTTTAATATAGCATAGAAATATACCAAGATGGGTGAATCTCATGAGGCTGGTATGGTTCATGGTATGGTTCATGGTATGGTTCGTGGTATGGTTCACGGTATGGTTCACGGTATGGTTCATAGTATGGTTCATGGTATGGTTCACGGTATGGTTCATTTTATGGTTCATAGTATGGTTCATGGTATGGTTCATGGTATGGTTCACGGTATGGTTCATTTTATGGTTCATAGTATGGTTCATGGTATGGTTCATGGTATGGTTCACGGTATGGTTCACGGTATGGTTCATGGTATGGTTCATGGTATAGTTAACGGTATGGTTCATTTTATGGTTCATAGTATGGTTCATTGTATGGTTCATGGTATGGTTCATAGTATGGTTCACAGTATAGTTCATGGCAGCGCATTGACCTGCAAGTATTAATACACACTTGCAATGGGTTTGAAGCCCATCTGTTGTGAATTAATCTACGTCTAACATTTTGAAAGTCTAACAATCTTTCATAAATAATTCTGTTCGTCTAACACTGTCTAAAGTGTACCGTTGTTACATTGTATCTAACACTTTCCCCTTGTTACTAACAAGTTCACTTTCTCCGTCACTTTCTCTAACATTTTATTTATCTCTAATGTTCTCTCTCTTTCTCTAACACTCCCTCTATCTAACAGTTTATCTGTCTCTCTAATGCTCTTCTCTCTTCTTCTCTCTCTCTCTCTCTCTCTCTCTCTCTCTCTCTCTCTCTCTCTCTCTCTCTCTCTCTCTCTCTCTCTCTCTCTCTCTCTCTCTCTCCTATCTAACACTCCCTCTATCTAACAGTTTATCTCTCTGTCTCAAACATTCTTTACATTCGCTAATATTCTTTCTCTCTACTTTTAAGTCTTTCTAACACTCTCCCTAAAACACAGTTTTTTTCTCTCTCTCTCTCTCTCTCTCTCTCTCTCTCTCTCTCTCTCTCTCTCTCTCTCTCTCTCTCTCTCTTCTCTCTCTCTCTCTCTCTCTCTCTCTCTCTCTCTCTTTCTTCTCTCTCTCTCTCTCTCTCTTCTCTCTCTCCCTCTCTCTCTATCTCTGCGTCTCTCTCTCTCACTCTAAACATTATTTCTCTCTCACATCTCTCTACTCTACTGCTGAGAAACTAATCGTGTCTCTCACCACTGCTGAGAAAATTATGTGGTGCCTCTAATCTGGAAATTATTTTCGCTTTATCTGAAAAAACATTCACTCAGCGTCTCTCACCACTGCTGAGAAACATTAATGTGGTGCATCTCTCACCACTGCTGAGAAACATTAATGTGGTGCGTCTTTCACCACTGCTGAGAAACATTATTGTGGTGCGTCTCTCACCACTGCTGAAAACATTAATGTGGTGCATCTCTCACCACTGCTGAGAAACATTAATGTGGCATCTCTCACCTAAATTTCTTCCTCCTTCTCCCCTCTCTTATTGTCTCTCCCTCTCTTATTGTCTCTCTCCCTGGAAAATACTTAATCTGGAATATTGCTTTACATACATTTGCTCACACTGAACATTTGGGTCCTCACCATGCTGAGAACATTTGTGGTGCTCTCACCACTGCGAAAACATAATGTGCGTCTCTACCATTGAAAAATTAGTGGTGCTCTTCCCACTGCTGAAAAATTAGGCCTCACCCGCTGAAATTAAGTGGTGTCTTCACCTCTGAGAAACTAATGGGTGCCTTCACCATCTGAACATTAATGTGGTGGTCACCATGCTGAGAAAATTAATGGGTGCCTCACCATGCTAAACATATTGCTCTCACCACCGTTATCCTTCCCACTGAAAACTAAGTCTCTCCACCATGTGAGAACATTATGGTTTCACACGCTCTGTCTTCACCACTCTCTTTGTGTCTTCCATTCTTATGTCTCTTACCTCAGAAACATAAGTACCACTGCTAAAACTTAATTCTCCCCCCTTATTGTGTCTTCCACTCTAACATTATGTTGTCTCTAATGCTGCTTATTTCCTCCCCTCTAACATATGTGTCTCTCTCCCTCTAACTTGTCTCTCACCCTCTCATTATTCTCTCTCCCCTCTAACTTATTGTCTCTCTCCCCTCTCTTTTGTCTCTCACACTGCTGGAAACTTAATTCTCTCACACTCTAAAATTATTGGCTCTCTCACCACTCTGAACTTATGTGGTCTCTCACCACTCTGCATTAATGTGTCTCTCACCCTCTCATTATTGGTCTCTCTACCACTCTCTTAATGTCTCTCTCCACTCTCTTGTCTCCTCACCCTGCTAAAACTTATGTGGTCTCTCTCACCACTGCTGAGAAAATTATTGGTGTTTCACATAAACATATGTGCTCTCTCACCACTGCTGAGAAACATAATGTGGTCCTCACACTGCTAGATTAATGTGGTGCGTCTCACACTCTGAGAAACATTAATGTGGTGCGTCTCTCACCACTGCTAGAAACATTAATGTGTGCTCTCTCACCACTCTGAGAATTAAGTGGTGCTCTCTCACCATCTGAACATTAATGTGGTGCGTCTCTCACCACTGCTGAAACTTAATGTGTCTCTCACACTGCTGAGAAACATTAATGTGCTCTCTCACTCTGAACATTAATGTTCTTCTCACCTGCTGAAACATTAATGGTGTCTCTCCCCTCTAAAAATTATGTGCGTCTCTCACATGCTAGAAACATTAATGTGTCTCTCACCCTGCTGAACTTATGTGTGCTCTCTCACCACTCTGCTTAATGTGGTGCGTCTCTCACCACTCTGAGAAACATTAATTGTCTCTCTCCCACTGCTGAAAAATTATGTGCTCTCACCTGCTAACTAATTGGCTTCTCACCACTGCTGAAACATTATTGTCTCTCCCACTCTAACATTAATGTCTCTCTCCCATCTGAGAACATTAATGTGTGTCTCTCACCACTCTCTATGTCTCTCTCACACTGCTGAAAACATTATGTGTGCGTCTTCACCACTCTGAGAAACATTATGTATGCTCTTCACCACTCTGAGAAACATTAATGGTCTCTCTCACCACTGCTGAAAACATTAATGTGGTGCGTCTCTACCACTCTGAAACATTATGTGGTGCTCTCTACCACTGCTGAGAAACATTAATGTGGTGCTCTCACCACTGCTGAGAAACATTAATGTGGTGCTCTCTCACCACTGCTGAGAACATAATGTGTGCTCTCCACCACTGCTGAGAAACATAATGTGGTGCTCTCTCACCACTGCTGAGAAACATTAATGTGGTGCTCTACCACTGCTGAGAAACAGTTTAATGTGAATTTGGTGCTCTCTCACCACTGCTGAGAAACATTAATGTGGTGCTCTCTACCACTGCTGAGAAACATTAATGTGGTGCGTCTCTCACCACTGCTGAGAACATTAATGTGTGCTCCTCACCACTGCTGAAACATTAATGTGGTGCGTCTCTCACCACTGCTGAGAAACATTAATGTGGTCGTCTCTCACCACTGCTGAGAAACATTAATGTGGTGCTCTCACCACTGCTGAGAAACATTAATGTGGTGCTCTCTCACCACTGCTGAGAAACATTAATGTGGTGCGTCTTCACCACTGCTGAGAAACATTAATGTGGTGCTCTCTCACCACTGCTGAGAAACATATGTGTGCGTCCTCACCACTGCTGGCATTAATGTGGTGCGTCTCACCACTGCTGAAACATAATGTGCGTCTCTCACCCTGCTGAGAAACATTAATGTATCTCACCACTGCTGAGAAACATTAATGTGGTGCTCTCACCACTGCTGAGAAACATTAATGTGGTGCTCTCTCACCACTGCTGAGAACATTAATGGTGCTCTCTCACCACTGCTGAGAAACATTAATGGGTGCGTCTCACCACTGCTGAAACATTAAGTGGTGCGTCTCTACCACTGCTGAGAAACATTAATGTGTCTTCACCACGCTGCATGGTGTTCACCACTGTGAGAAACATTAATGTGTGCTCTCTCACCACTGCTGAGAAACATTAATGTGGTGCTCTCTACCACTGCTGAGAAACATTAATGTGGTGCGTCTCTCACCACTGCTGAGAAACATTAATGTGGTGCGTCCTCACCACTGCTGAGAAACATTAATGTGGTGCTCTCTCACCACTGCTGAGAAACATTAATGTGGTGCATCTCACCACTGCTGAGAAACATTAATGTGGTGCGTCTCTCACCACTGCTGAGAAACATTAATGTGGTGCTCTCTCACCACTGCTGAGAAACATTAATGTGGTGCGTCTCACCACTGCTGAGAAACATTAACGTGGTGCGTCTCTCACCACTGCTGAGAAACATTAATGTGGTGCATCTCTCACCACTGCTGAGAAACATTAATGTGGTGCGTCTCTCACCACTGCTGAGAAACATTAATGTGGTGCATCTCTCACCACTGCTGAGAAACATTAATGTGGTGCATCTCTCACCACTGCTGAGAAACATTAATGTGGTGCGTCTCTCACCACTGCTGAGAAACATTAATGTGGTGCGTCTCTCACCACTGCTGAGAAACATTAATGTGGTGCGTCTCTCACCACTGCTGAGAAACATTAATGTGGTGCGTCTCTCACCACTGCTGAGAAACATTAATGTGGTGCATCTCTCACCACTGCTGAGAAACATTAATGTGGTGCATCTCTCACTACTGCTGAGAAACATTAATGTGGTGCGTCTCACTACTGCTGAGAAACATTAATGTGGTGCGTCTTGTGAGTCTCATCTCACCAGTTTTCGTGACTACTGTATCACGGCTGCTTCTTTTAGGTCTGTGTAGTTTCTCACTTAGGCTTTATTCTGAGAACTGATCTCCAGAGCGTCGGGCTGGCAGATATGTCGGCTTAACTCATCTCACGAAGCGTCAGGCTGGCAGATATGTCGTCTCAACTCATCTCACGAAGCGTCAGGCTGGCAGATATGTCGCTAACTCATCTCACGAAGCGGCTGCGATATGTCGTCTCAACTCATCTCACGAAGCGTCGGGCTGGCAGATATGTCGTCTCAACTCATCTCACGAAGCGTCGGGCTGGCAGATATGTCGTCTCAACTCATCTCACGAAGCGTCGGGCTGGCAGATATGTCGTCTCAACTCATCTCACGAAGCGTCGGGCTGGAGATATGCGTTCAACTCATTCACGAAGGCATGTACGTTCTTTTACGATAGTTTAGTTCAACCGCAGCACAGATTGTTAACGTCGTCTTCCGGTTTATAAACTATCATAGTTGTGAGGTACCTCGTATCGAAGCAGTCTCGCCATACGCTACTCATGCGGAACCAGGTACTCAGTTCTCCATCGGAACCAGGTACTCAGCTTCTCATGGGAACCATGAACTCAGCTTTCCATGCGGAACCAGGTACTCAGCTTCTCCATGCGGGAACCAGGGCTCAGCTTTCTCCATGCGGGAACCAGGTACTTACAGCTTTTCCATGGAACCAGTACTCAGCTTTCTCATGCGGAACCAGGTACTAGCTTCTCCATGCGGGAACCAGGTACTCTAGCTTACTCCATGCGGGAACCAGGTACTACAGCTTTCTCCATGCGGAACCAGGTACTCCAGCTTCCATGCGGAACCAGGTACTACAGCTTACTCCATGCGGGAACCAGGTACTACAGCTTTCTCCATGCGGGAACCAGGTACTACAGCTTTCTCCATGCGGGAACCAGGTACTACAGCTTTCTCCATGCGGGAACCAGGTACTACAGCTTTCTCCATGCGGGAACCAGGTACTACAGCTTTCTCCATGCGGGAACCAGGTACTACAGCTTTCTCCATGCGGGAACCAGGTACTACAGCTTTCTCCATGCGGGAACCAGGTACTCCAGCTTACTCCATGTGGGAACCTGGTACTCCAGCTTACTCAATGCGGGAACCTGGTACTCCGGCTTACTCCATGCGGGAACCGGGTACTCCAGCTTACTCCATGCGGGAACCGGGTACACCAGTTTACTCCATGCGAGAACTGGGTACTCCAGCCTACTCCATGCCAGACCCGGGTACTCCAGCTTACTAAATGCGGAAACATGGGTACTCCAGCTTACTCCATACGGGAACCTGGTACTCCAGCTTACTCCACGCGTGAACCTGGTACACCAGTTTACTCCATGCAGGAAGCGGGTACTGCAGCTCACTCCATGTGGGAACCGGGTACTCCATGCGGGAACCTGGTACTCCATGCGAACTGGTACTACTCATGCGGAACCGGTACTCCAGCTTACTCCATGGGGGAAACTTGGTACTCCAGCTAACTCCATTCAGGAACCGGGTACTCCACTTCACTCCACGCGGGAACCGGGTACTCCACTTCACTCCACGCGGGAACCGGGTACTCCACTTCACTCCATGCGGGAACCAGGTACTCCAGCTTACTCCATGGGGGAACTTGGTACTCCAGTTCACTCCATGCGGGAACCTGGTACCCCATGCGAACCTGGTACTCCATGCGGGAACTGGGTACTCCAGCTCACTCCATGCGGGAACCGGGTACTCCAGCTTACTCCATGGGGGAGCCAGGTACTCCAGTTCACTCCATGCGGGAACCTGGTACTCCATGCGGGAACCTGGTACTCCATGCGGGAACTGGGTACTCCAGCTCACTCCACGCGGGAACCGGGTACTCCAGCTTACTCCATGGGGAACCCAGTTCTCCATGCGGGAACCGGGTACTCCAGCTCACTCCATGCGGGAACCGGGTACTCCAGCTATTCCCATTCAGGAACCGGGTACTCCACTTCACTCCACGCGGAATCGGGTACTCCAGCTCACTCCACGCGGGAACCGGTACTCCACTGCGGGAACCGGTACTCCACTCACTCCACGCGGGAACCGGTACTCCAGCTATTCCACGGAACCGGGTACTCCACTTCACTCCACGCGGGAACCGGGTACTCCAGCTCACTCCACGCGGGAACCGGGTACTCCACTTCACTCCACGCGGGAACCGGGTACTCCAGCTCACTCCACGCGGAACCGGGTACTCCACTCACTCCACGCGGGAACCGGGTACTCCACTTCACTCCACGCGGGAACCGGGTACTCCAGCTCACTCCACGCGGGAACCGGGTACTCCACTTCACTCCACGCGGGAACCGGGTACTCCAGCTCACTCCATGCGGGAACTGGGTACTCCAGCTCACTCCATGCGGGACCCGGGTACTCCAGCTCACTCCATGGGGGAACTTGGTACTCCAGTTCACTCCACGCGGAACCGGGTACTCCAGAACTTATTTTACTTCCGAGCGCAGACTGTAGAAGCTTAAGGTTATAAGGTTGTGCCTTTAAATTTAAGTGTTTTTTAAAGATGTTAAGGGCTGGAACCTTGTTTAATTCTGAATACAAGATAAAATTGGTGGAGTTTGTGTAGGTTGATCCTTGATTAATTCCGAACAACAGCTGAAGACCATAAAGTTTATGAAAGTCGTAAAGATTGTTAAAGCTGAACTAACTTTGTCTACGAACACTCACTGAAGACGATAATAATAATAATAATAATAATAATAATAATAATAATAATAATAATAATAATAATAATAATAATAATAATAATAATAATAATAATAATAATAATAATAATAATAATAATAATAATGTCCTTATTTACTACAAGTACATGTACAAGGTATACAGGCCATAGCTGACATCAATGACATACTACTATATAGAAAGTCCCTTGTTATGCTGAGCATTTTCCGCAAATTAGGTCAGTTATGTCCCAGGATGCGACCCACACCAGTCGACTAACACCCAGGTAAACATTTTACTGATGGGTCCGGGAATCGAACCCGGACCCTCGCCTCGTGAAGAGAGAACTTTAGCCACCAGGCTAAAGCCACCTCTGAACACTAACTAAACAAAAAAAAAAAACCTAACGTTTATCGATGTCTGGCCTTGTTTACCTTCGGGTGCTGACTAAAGATGTTGAAGTCTATACACAGCACTAACTAATGACACTAAAGTTTATGGAGGTCGAGCCTTGTTGACCTCCCTGTGTTGACTGAACACTGTTGAGCCTTGTTGACCTCCCTGTGTTGACTGAACACTGTTGAGCCTTGTTGACCTCCCAGTGTAAACTGAACACTGTCGAGCCTTGTTGACCTCCCAGTGTTGACTGAACAGTGTTGAACCTTGTTGACCTCCTAGTGTTGACTGAACACTGTTGAGCCTTGTTGACCTCCCAGTGTTGACTGAACACTGTTGAACTTTGTTGACCTCCCAGTGTGGAGTGAACACTGTTGAGCCTTGTTGACCTCCCAGTGTTGACTGAACACTGTTGAACCTTGTTGACCTCCTAGTGTTGACTGAACACTGTTGAGCCTTGTTGACCTCCCAGTGTTGACTGAACACTGTTGAACCTTGTTGACCTCCAGTGTTGACTGAACACTGTTGAACCTTGTTGACCTCCCAGTGTTGACTGAACACTGTTGAACCTTGTTGACCACCCAGTGTTGACTGAACACTGTCGAGCCTTGTTGACCTCCCAGTGTTGACTGAACACTGTTGAACCTTGTTGACCTCCCAGTGTTGACTGAACACTGTTGAACCTTGTTGACCTCCCAGTGTTGACTGAACACTGTCGAGCCTTGTTGACCTCCCAGTGTTGACTGAACACTGTTGAGCCTTGTTGACCTCCCAGTGTTGACTGAACACTGTTGAACCTTGTTGACCTCCCAGTGTTGACTGAACACTGTTGAACCTTGTTGACCTCCCAGTGTTGACTGAACACTGTTGAACCTTGTTGACCTCCCAGTGTTAACTGAACACTGTTGAACCTTATTGACCTCCCAGTGTTGACTGAACACTTGAGCATTATTGAACTCCCAGTGTTGACTGAACACTGTTGAGCCTTGTTGACCTCCCAGTGTTAACTGAACACTGTTGAACCTTGTTGACCTCCCAGTGTTAACTGAACACTGTTGAACCTTGTTGACCTCCCAGTGTTGACTGAACACTGTTAAGCCTTGTTGACCTCCCAGTGTTAACTGAACACTGTTGAACCTTGTTGACCTCCCAGTGTTAACTGAACACTGTTGAACCTTGTTGACCTCCCAGTGTTGACTGAACACTGTTGAACCTTGTTGACCTCCCAGTGTTAACTGAACACTGTTGAACCTTGTTGACCTCCCAGTGTTGACTGAACACTGTTAAGCCTTGTTGACCTCCCAGTGTTGACTGAACACTGTTGAACCTTGTTGACCTCCCAGTGTTGACTGAACACTTTTGAACCTTGTTGACCTCCCAGTGTTGACTGAACACTGTTGAACCTTGTTGACCTCCCAGTGTTGACTGAACACTGTTGAACCTTGTTGACCTCCCAGTGTTGACTGAACACTGTCGAGCCTTGTTGACCTCCCAGTGTTGACTGAACACTGTTGAACCTTGTTGACCTCCCAGTGTTGACTGAACACGCTATATTAGCCATGGAGAGAATCTCCGTCTAACAGTTTCTCATTAACACTATGTGTAATAAACTCTTCGTCTAACACTCTCCCCTCCATATACGCTCTCCCTTTATCTAACACTCTCCCTCTCTCCAACACTCTCCCTCTCTCCATCACTGTCTCTATTTATATCACTCTCCCTCACTGTAACAATCTTCCTTTCTCTAACATTGTCTTTATCAGTCTGTCTGTAACACTCTCCCTCTCTCCCTCTCTCTAACACTCTCCCTCTCTCCCGTCTCTAACAATCTCTCTTTTCTCCCATTCTCTAACATTATCCCTCAAGCATTGTCCACTTCTCTAACTCTCACCCTCTTTAATACTTTCACTAAAACTCACTCACTCTCTGAAACACATTCTCTCTCTCTTGCTAGGACTATCTTCAACAATCTCCCTCTCGCTAGGACTATCTTCAACAATCTCCCTCTCTTGCTAGGACTATCTTCAACAATCTCCCTCTCTTGTTAGGACTATCTTCAACAATCTCACTCTCTTGATAGGACTATCTTCAACAATCTCCTTCTCTTGATAGGACTATCTTCAACATTTTCCCTCTCATGCTAGAACTATCTTCAACATTCTCCCTCTCTTGCTAGGACAATCTTCAACAATCTCCCTCTTTTGCTAGGACTATCTTCAACAATCTCGCTCTCTTGCTAGGACTATCTTCAACAATCTCCCTCTCTTGCTAGGACTACCTTCAACAATCTCCCTCTCTTGCTAGGACTACCTTCAACAATCTCCCTCTCTTGCTAGGACTACCTTCAACAATCTCCCTCTATTGCTAGGACTATCTTCAACATTCCTGAGCCATCAGCGCGTCGTGGCACTGTCGTTGTAGAGACTTGCACTTTTTTCACCATTAATTTCCATCATTATCCAGCCTAAACACTTGATATATCCGTGCCAGAGAGTGCAACACAGCATTTAACTGAGACGTTGACTGTGACTACGATCTTGCCACTGCGTCGCCCTGGCAGTGAGACATTAATAAGGCACAGCCTTGATAAGATAAACACAAAGAAAATGAGATAAGCCACTCACTCTACACCATATTAACCCATTGAAATATCTCAACATTGCTTTACTCTCATTGCTAATTTCTAGGGTTAAATTTGATAAAAGTTCGGTCATGTTTCTTGTCGAGTACTGATTTAAGCGGTTATAATTTGTGGTGGTTTAACTTTGTTTACGTCCGAACATAAACTGAAGACGATGAAGTTTACGCAGGTCGAGTCTTGTTTATTTCTCTTTGTTGACTGAACCCGCTAAAGTTTGTGGAGGTGGAGCCACTCTAACACTATGTTCAATACTCTTTTAAACACTCTAACACTATGTCCAATACTCTCTTAAACACTCTAACACTATGTCCAGTACTCTCTTAAACACTCTAACACTATGTCCAGTACTCACTTAAACACTAACACTATGTCCAGTATTTCCTTAAACACTCTAACACTATGTCAAATACTCTCTTAAACACTCTAACACTATGTCCAATACTCTCTTAAACACTTGCTCCGTCTAACATTCTCTTTCTATCTACCAGTCTCCCTGTTTGGCCTTCTTCGTCTTTATCACTGCATCAGTAACATTCTCTTTATCACTTGGCCTCTCAAACACTCTTCCTGTTGTTAAAAACTAAAACTTTCATATGACTCGCTGTCTTAAACACTGTGTCACTCTCTCTTATGACTGTCTTAAACACAGTGTCACTCTCTCTTATGACTGACTTAAACACTGTGTCACTCTCTCTTATGACTGTCTTAAACACTGTGTCACTCTCTCTTATGACTGTCTTAAACACAGTGTCACTCTCTCTTATGACTGTCTTAAACACTGTGTCACTCTCTCATTTGACTGTCTTAAACACAGTGTCACTCTCTCTTATGACTGTCTTAAACACTGTGTCACTCTCTCTTATGACTGTCTTAAACACTATGTCACTCTCTCTTATGACTGTCTTCAACACTGTGTCACTCTCTCTTATGACTGTCTTAAACACAGTGTCACTCTCTCTTATGACTGTCTTCAACACTGTGTCACTCTCTCTTATGACTGTCTTAAACACAGTATCACTCTCTCTTATGACTGTCTTCAACACTGTGTCACTCTCTCTTATGACTGTCTTAAACACTGTGTCACTCTCTCTTATGACTGTCTTAAACACTGTGTCACTCTCTCTTATGACTGTCTTAAACACTGTGTCACTCTCTCTTATGACTTACCTGAGAATCATGATGTTAGGGATAGAGGAGTCACCTATCCTTCTTCAGGAAAATATTAAATTATTATTATTATTATTATTATTATTATTATTATTATTATTATTATTATTATTATTATTATTATTATTATTTATTATTATTATTATTATTATTATTATTATTATTATTATTATTATTATTATTATAGTAGTGGGTAATCAGGCTGTATGGTCTCTGCCAGAGCAGCGCTAGATGGCCGCCGTGCGCACGGAACCCCGCCCCCCATCCTGAGCTCCTCATCCCTGAGCGGTCTCCTTCCGTGAATATGTTTTAGAATTTTGGTTATGTCTCACGCCTTAGTTGTAGGTGTATGTCTTAGATTTGGCGTTCATGTTATGGTTTAGTTGGAGGTGTGTGTGTGTGTTAGTTTTGGTAATGTCTCATGTCTTAGTTGTATGTGTTCATATGTCTTAGTTGGTGTTTCTTATATTTTTTTTGGATGTAATGATATATTATAGTTTGGTGGATCCAATATTTTTGGGTGTGATGATATGTTGTAGTTGGTGGTTCTTATATTTTTTGGTGTGATGATATGTTATAGTTGGTTGGTGGTGATTGTGACACGGTATTTTTGTGCTTTTATCATATTTTGTGTAAATGACTTAGAGTTTTGGGTATATTATAGTGTTCGTGATATGGCTTATTTTGTGTTCATTTCTTAGATTTTGAATATGTCGTAGTTTGGCTTATGTCTCATGGCTTAGTTGTAGGTGAGTGGTTTTGGGGTGAGTGTGTAGTTTGGTGAGTGAGATGTAATTTCAGTTAATGAAATGTGTGTAAATGTGATTGAGAATGTAATTTGGCGGGTGAGTTAGAGATGTCAAATGTTATTTGGGAGTTTTCAGAATTTTAATTTGGAGGTGTTCCAATGTTGTTTGGAAGTGTTCCAATAGTAAAAAGTATTCATAGTTTTAGCGATCTTGTCCTGAGTGATCTTAGTAATAGTGTTCTCAGTTGGTGATGCGAGGGAATGTGTATAAAATGTGTGTATGTTCTGTGTGGATGGATTTGAGTTTTTTGGATGAATTAGTAAAACTGGAAAAAAATTGAGATGAGTGATCTTACTGGATTGAGACTAGTGATCTTAGATAATGGTTTGTCATCATATAAAGTTGGTTATAATGATTTGAGGGGGTGTTTATAAAAATGTGATTATGTTATGTCTTAGTTGGGTGTTCATGATATGTCTTAGTTGGTGGTGATCGTGACATGGTATTTTGCAGTTATATATTATATTGTGTATATGAGTTAGATTTTTTATTTGTCTTAGATGTTGTATATGGCTCATGTCAGGTATAAGATTGGTGAATATGTATGTCTTAGTGATTATGATATGTCTTAGTTGGAGGCGTATGTATTAGTTGTGATTATGCCCTGCATAGGTTTGTTGATGTCTCATGTGTTAGTTGAAGGTGATCAAATGGTGAA
Organism: Cherax destructor; assembly: GCA_009830355.1. Taxonomy (NCBI): domain Eukaryota; kingdom Metazoa; phylum Arthropoda; class Malacostraca; order Decapoda; family Parastacidae; genus Cherax; species Cherax destructor. Next base: position 37,764 of record WNWK01009348.1, on the reverse strand, counting down.
TGAGTGATTTGAAGGATAAGTTAGTTAGGTTAGGTTAAATGTTATTTGTGGTGTTTGATAGTGTTTTTGAAGGTTAAGTTGTTAGATTAGATGTTATTTTTTGGTTAGGTTAGATGTTGTTAGGTTAGGTTATATATTGTTTTGGGAGTATTAAAATGGTGTTTTGGGAGTATTCAAATGATGTATAAGAGTGTTTTGGTGGTCAATGGTGTTGTGTTTTTTGAAAGTGTGTTTTGTGTTTTTTGAAAGTGTGTTTTGTGATAGGTTTATGTTCATGTATTTTTGTGTTCATGTTATATCTGAGTTGGAGGTGAGTAGTGATCTTGGTTAGAGTGTTTTGAGGGAAAGTTTGATGATGTCTTGGGAGTATTCAATGGTGATTTTGAGTGATTTGAGGAGATTTTTGTAAAAAATGGGATTATGTTATGTCTTAGTTGGTTGGTGGTGAATGTGTTAGTTTTGGCAATGTGTCATGTTTTAGTTGGAGGTGTATGTCTTATGTCATAGTTGGAAGTGTATGACTTAGTTGTGATTATGCCATGTATAGGTTTGTTGATGTCTCATGTGTTAGTTGAAGGTGATCAATGGTGTATGAGAGGTTTTGAATGTGTTCTGTAGTGAGATGTTGAGGGATGATGGTGTGAGAATATTTCTTAACAGTTATTGAGAAAAGTATGTGTGTGTGATGGGGGTGATGGTGTTCAAACGATGATTTGGGAGCATTCAAAATTGTTTGATAGTGATTTTGCAGGTGTTCAAATGTTGTATGAGAGTGTATTGAAGGTGATCAAATGCTGTATTAGAGTGTGAGGTGTATGTCTTATGTCTTAGTTGGGTGTGTTCATGATATGTCTTAGTTGGTGGTGATTGTGTTAGTTTTTGGTAATGTTCCATGACTTAGTTGGAGGGTGTATGTCTGTGTTAGTTTTGGCATTGTGTCATGTTTTAGAGTGATTTGAAGTTAAAGTTAGGTTCATAGTAATAATGATCTTGGATATAATGTTTTGTTAGGTAAATGATATATGTTGTTTCGGGAGTATTCAAATGGTGTTTTGGGAGCATTCAAATGATGTATAGGAGTGTTTTGGAGGTGTTCTAATGTGGTTTCGAAGTAATCTGAGAGTGTTATAATATTGTTTTGGATATGCTCAAAGTAATCTGGGAGTGTTCTAATATTGTTTTTGGATGTGCTCAAAGTAATCTGGAAATGTTCCAATGTAATTTGGAAATGTTCCAATGTTGTTTGGAAATGTTCTAATTGTAAAAAGTATTCAAAGTTTTAGCAATCTTGTCCTGAGTGATCTCAGTAATAGTGTTCTCGGTTGGTGATACGAGGGAATGTATATGAAAAATGTTCTTTGGAGATGGATTTTACTTTTTTTGGATGAATTAGTAAAACGGGAAAAAATTGAGATGAGTGATCTTAGTAGATTGAGATTAATGATTTTATAAAGTTGGTTATAATGATTTGAGGGGATGTTTATAAAAAATGTGATTATGATATGTCTTAGTTGGAGGTGTATGTCTTAGTTGTGATTATGTTTTGTATAGGTTTGCTGATGTCTCAGGTGTTAGTTGAAGGTGTCTTAGTTTTTTTTTGATAATGTTCCATGACATAGTTGGAGGGTGTATGTCTGTATTAGTTTTGGCAATGTGTCATGTCTTAGTTTTTGGTAATGTGGTGTTTGATAGTGTTTTGAAGGTTAAGTTGTTAGGTTAGATGTTATTTTTTGGTTACGTTAGATGATGCTAGGTTGGGTTAGGAAAAAATGTTATATGTTATGGTATTATTCAAATGGTGTTTTGGGAGTATACAAAGGTGTTTTGATAGTATTCAATGATGTTTTGAGGGTATTCAAATGATATATGAGAGGTTTTGAGATGTTGAGGGATGTGAGAATATTTCTTGACAGTTATTGGGAAAAGTATGTGTGTGATGGGTGTGATGGTGTTCAAACGATGATTATGGAGTATTCATTGTTGATGTACAGGGTATTCAAAGGTGTTTTGGTGGTGTTCAATGGTGTTTTAGGGGAATGTGTAAAAATATGATCTTAGTGAAAGTATTCATAGGTTAAATGATCTTGTTCTAAATGATCTTAGTGTTTTGAGATGAGTGATTTTGGGGCGAGTGTAGTTTGGTGTATGAGATGTAATTTGATGAATGAGTTAGAGGTGTTTTAAATGTTATTTGACAGTATTCAATGTCGTTTTCACAGTATTCAATTATATTTTGGGGGTATTCAAATGATGTATAAGAGTGTTTTGGAGGTGTTCCAATGCATTTCTTGGTTATATTGTGTATAAAATGTGTGTATGTTCTGTGGAGATGGATGTGGCTTTTTGATGAATTAGTAAAATGGGGAAAAAATTGTGGGTGGGAGATGGGGTAATGGGTGGTGTGTGTGTGTGTACTCACCTAATTGTGGTTGCAGGGGTCGAGACTCAGCTCCTGGCCCCTGTGTGTGTGTGTATGTGTGTATGAGGTAGAGAGCAGGTGAGGTCATGGCCTCAGGCGCTGGGGTGGGTCTGTGATCTTCTCAGATATAACAAAATGTACCTCGTCAGTCGTCTAAGGACATTTGAACATAGTGGAACTTATAGAAATGTTGTTGGTTATTATAATTTTTTTGACGAAAACAAGAAAAATTGTAAGTGATTTGGGTGTTGTGGATGAACTATTTTTTTTATTTTTTAATGAAAACGAGAAAAAATATCGTGGTATGTAAAATTGTGATATGTTGTGGGTATTAAAACGACTGAAAATTAACGTATTAGCAATATTGAGAAAGTTTCTGATGATTTAGTAATTTTTATAATGAAAACGAGAAAAATGTATCTTTTTAGCCTGTTACCTGAAAACGGGGAATATATGTACAGAAAGTGTGGAAAATAAATGAAGGAGAAATTAATGTGTATTAGTGTTATCCTATGTCAGTGACGTCACACACTTTTAATTCTTTTAACATAATAAAGGTAAGATGCTTTATTGAACTTGTTGGTGACCCCGGTGATGACGTCACTGACCACCAAGAGGGTGTGGGCGGGAGATGGGGTGGGTGATCTTGATCCGAGGAATTGGAGCAGGAATATTGGGGGGATGGAAGTGACTTTTTGATGAAATTCCAAAGTAGGTAAAACTCAAGTCTTAGTTCAATTTACTTAAAGAGAGGAAATAATATTGCCCCCATAGGGGGATCTCAAAACTTGATCCAAGGAGATGGAGGGATGATAGAAGTAATATTGAAATCGAGAAATTTTAAGGAATATCCCATAGGGATCTTCAAAACTTGATCCAAGGAGATGGAGGGGTAAAATGAAAATTTGAAAAAAAAAAATTCGGAAAAAAAAAATCGAGAAGCGAGGGGCGCTGCAGAAGGGCGTGGGGCCGGGCACAGCGGGGCGGGGGGCAATCCACAGAAGGCGCTGCAAAGGCAGCTCGGGGCGCTGGACCGATCCGCAGAAGGCGCTGCAGAAGGCAGCGAGGGGTGGCTCGAAGCGGAAGGGCGTGGGGCGGAGCGCAGGCAAAGGGCGCGAGGCACAGGCGGGCGGGCGCGGCTGGGCGGAGCGCGAGCGCTGGAAGGAGACCGCTCAGGGATGAGGAGCTCAGGGGGGGGGGTCCGTGCGCACGGCGGCCATCTTGCGCCTCTCTGGCAGAGACCCTACAGCCTGATTACCCACTACTTATTATTATTATTATTATTACACCACTCATGGGGAGTGCTAAAACCATTCGGGCCATACAGTGCCAGGGGGAATGGAAGCCATACAAGTTGAATTTAAGGAACTGAATCACAGGTCCGATTCCATAGATCAAGAGATCTTCAATACCACTAAATCCAGGATTCATGAAGCAGTGAACAGGAAGACGATCCTGAAGGTGGGAGGGGAGATGGTAGGAGGTGATAATGGTAGTAACAAGCCAGGGAAGATGGTAGGTGGTGATAATGGTAGTAACAAGCCAGGGGAAGATGGTAGGTGGTGATAATTTTAGTAACAAGCCAGAGGAGATAGTAGGAGGTATAATGGTAGTAACAAGCCAGGGAAGATGGTAGGTGGTGATAATGGTGAAGCAGGAGATGGTAGGGAATGTGTCAAGCCAGGGAAGATGGTAGGTGGTGATAATGGTAGTAACAAGCCAGGGGAGATGGTAGGAGGTGATATTGGTAGTAACAAGCCAGGGAAGATGGTAGGTGGTGATAATGGTAGTAACAAGCCAGGGGAGATTGTAGGAGGTGATAATGGTGGTAACAAGCCAGGGGAGATGGTAGGAGTGATAATGGTGGTAACAAGCCAGGGGAGATGGTAGGAGGTGATAATGGTTGTAACAAACCAGGGGAGATGGTAGGAGGTGATAATGGTGGTAACAAGCCAGGGGAGATGGTAGGAGGTGATAATGGTGGTAACAAGCCAGGGGAGATTGTAGGAGGTGATAATGGTGCTAACAAGCCAGGGGAGATGGTAGGAGGTGATAATGGTGGTAACAAGCCAGGGGAGATGGTAGGTGATAGTGGTGGTAACAAGCCAGGGGAGATGGTAGGAGGTGATAATGGTGGTAACAAGCCAGGGGAGATGGTAGGAGGTGATAATGGTGGTAACAAACCAGGGGAGATGGTAGGAGGTGATAATGGTGGTAACAAGCCAGGGGAGATGGTAGGAGGTGATAATGGTGGTAACAAGTCAGGGGAGATGGTAGGAGGTGATAATGGTGGTAACAAGCCAGGGGAGATGGTAGGAGTTGATAATGGTGGTAACAAGCCAGCAGTATGGACGGTTGCTAGGTAGCTGCATGAACAAACAGTTCCAGGCTTAAAATCCTAGTTTTTCTAGATATTTTCCTAGTTTTCTATATAAAATCCTAGTTTTTCTATATATATTCTTAGTTTTCTATATATTTTCCTAGTTTTCTATATATTTTCCTAGTTTTCTATATAAAATCCTAGTTTTTCTATATAAAATCATAGTTTATATATTTTCCTAGTTTTCAATATATTTTCCCAGTTTTCTATACAAAATCCTAGTTTTTCTATATATTTTCCTAGTTTTCTATATATAATCCTAGTTTTTCTATATATTTTCCTAGTGTTTTATATAATTTCCTAGTTTTCAATATAAAATCCAAGTTTTTCTATATATTTTCCTTGTTTTCTATTTAAAATCCTAGTTTCTTCATATATTTTCCTAGTTTTCTATATATTTTCCTAGTTTTCTGCATAAAATCGTAGTTTTTTCTATATATTTTCCTAGTTTTCTATATAAAATCCTAGTTTTTCTATATATTTTCCTAGTTTTATATAAAAAAAATCCTAGTTTTTCTATATATTTTCCTAGTTTTCTGTATAAAATCGTAGTTTTTTCTATATATTTTCCCAGTTTTCTATATAAAATCCTAGTTTTTATATATATTTTCCTAGTTTTCTATAAAAAATCCTAGTTTTTCTATATATTTTCCTAGTTTTCTAAATATTTTCCTAGTTTTCAATATAAAATCCAAGTTTTTCTATATATTTTCCTTGTTTTCTATTTAAAATCCTAGTTTCTTCATATATTTTCCTAGTTTTCTATATATTTTCCTAGTTTTTCTATATATTTTCCTAGATTTCTGTATAAAATCGTAGTTTTTTCTATATATTTTCCTAGTTTTCTATATAAAATCCTAGTTTTTCTATATATTTTCCTAGTTTTCTATATAAAATCCTAGTTTTTCTATATAAAATCCTAGTTTTCTATATAAAATCCTAGTTTTTCTATATATTTTCCTAGTTTTCTATATAAAATCCTAGTTTTCCTATATATTTTCCTAGTTTTCTATATAAAATCCTAGTTTTTCTATATATTTCCCATTGTTTTCTATATATTTTTTTAGTTTTTCTATATATTTCCCTAGTTTCCTAAATATTTTCCTAGTTTTCTATATAAAATCCTAGTTTTTCTATATATTTTCTTAGTTTTCTATATATTTTCCTAGTTTTCTATATATTTCCTAGTTTTCTATTTAACAGATGGAGGGATGAGGAGGTGAGAGAACAGGTGGGTTAATCCAGCTGGTATTCAGTTGTGAAGGTTGTTGCTTGAAGGTGAACTTTACATAGCAAAGTATGAGTACAAGTACTACGCCTTTATGCAAATGTGCTCCGTGTTCATCAAGGTGGAACTCTGTGGTCATAAGAAGTGCAAGAAGCCCCTGTCACGTGCCTTCAGCATTCTATGGAGAGGGAGCATGGACACAGGGGTCATCCCACAGACCGATACCACTAACATTCCACATCATAAAAATCTTTGAAAGGCTCAAAGAAGCAAGATCGCCACTCATCTAGATGCCCATCAATTGCACAACCCAGGGCAGCATGGGTTTAGAGCAGGTCGCTCCTGCCTGTTCCAACTACTGGACCACTTTGACATAGTCTGAAAGAGATTATGAAACAAATACTCTTCTTCAGGTTGAGCGACTGATCACCTCAAAACTTTGTTTTCATGGGTCCTGGACTGATTACATCGTCTTCACATATCCACTGCTTCTACCAACTTTCCTGCACCCGACTGAAGAAGCCTACTGTGTAAGCGAAACGTTTCGGAATATAAATACTTAACTGCTGCACATGTCTTTCTTGCTAACATATCGGTATTATATACCATTTTAATATTCAGAAGACTAAGGCATTGTCACTGGTAGGAGGGATTCCATAGTGGAAATAGGTCACAGCCAAGGGATGGGCCAGGAGTAAACAAGAAGGTTGTAGTGACGTCCTCTGTACCATGATGCTGCTGTGTCCGACAAGTTCTACATGAATGCCATACAATATCAACATGAAGAACGGAGTGACAACTCTCAACCACCACCACTGACATCAAACTATATAATATTGTAGACAACACACACGTAAATTACTCCTACTTAGTTTTGAGAGAGGTTGGACAGTAGTTAGGCAGTGGTCGGAGAGGGAAGTACACTTTAGTCTGCAGTGGTCGGAGAGGGAAGTACACTTTAGTCTGCAGTGGTCGGAGAGGGAAGTACACTTTAGTCTGCAGTGGTCGGAGAGGGAAGTACACTTTAGTCTGCTTTTGATATAAATATTTACCAAGATAAGACTGGAGGAACACTACAAGATTAACAAGTATTGAAGAAATATGTCAGAGTGAATTATCACCTCTCAGGGAAGGTTCTAATATGTCGGTGAGGGAATCTTCATCTATGAAACTGGATTTAGGCTCAACTTCCTTGGACCAAACATGAATGCTTAATATTCTCCAGGTGCACCATGACCCATACGGTATTAGCGCTCCCCCGTGAAGATAGTAGTGTAACAGTGTTCAAACCATAACAATTGGGTTATAAGATAATTTGGTTATTTTAATAATTCATGTCATTCATGTAACATTTATATACTAACTAAGATAATGTACGGACCAAGATAATGTACGGACCAAGATAATGTACGGACCAAGATAATGTACGGACCAAGATAATGTACGGACAAAGATAATGTACGACCAAGATAATGTACGAACCAAGATAATGTACGGACCAACATAATGTACGGACCAACATAATGTACTTACCAACATAATGTACGGACCAAGATAATGTACGGACCAAGATAATGTACGGACCAAGATAATGTACGGACCAGGATAATGTACGGACCAAGATAATGTACGGACCAAGATAATGTACGGCCAAGATAATGTACGAACCAAGATAATGTACGGACCAAAATAATGTACGACCAAGATAATGTGCTGACCAAGATAATGTACGACCAAGATAATGTATGGACCAAGTTAATGTACGGACCAAGATAATGTAAGGACCAAGATAATGTAACACTTCATTCATAACACATCAGAGATTCCCAAACATTGTGACAGTATAATATGTCACATCTCATAATGTGATGAGCTAATTCTTAAACACATAATACGCAACAAATTATTAGAGAAAAAAAAGCAGAAAGAATTTGTTTATTACTGTGGGAGGCACTTAACCAACACTTCAGAACCGGTTCCAGCCACCATTATTGTCAATCAGGCTCTGAAGTAATTCTGGGATGGATACAACATAGTTGTCGATGTGTTGTCCTGCTCAACACTTCTCACACAGTGTTGCGTGTGCAACATGAGCTATTGAGACGTCCTCTCCTGGAGGGCTCCTATACAGTCATAATATTTTCCCATATATTTTATATGGGTTTCAAATTACAACCATTACTTATTCAATCAAGAAAGTCGATCTGATATTGCCCCTGAGACCAGCAGTTCACCTGAGGAAAGCAGGAGCAAATGCACGAACAAATGGCATCATCACTTTTAGAAGGATTTCAGTGTACTGATAAGCTGCAAATGTGCCCTCCAGCTTGATCACCTTCCCAACCCTGCCCTCCATCTTGATCACCTTCCCAACCCTGCCCTCCAGCTTGATCACCTTCCCAACCCTGCCCTCCATCTTGATCACCTTCCCAACCCTGCCCTCCAGCTTGATCACCTTCCCAACCCTGCCCTCCATCTTGATCACCTTCCCAACCCTGCCCTCCAGCTTGATCACCTTCCCAACCCTGCCCTCCATCTTGATCACCTTCCCAACCCTGCCCTCCATCTTGATCACCTTCCCAACCCTGCCCTCCATCTTGATCACCTTCCCAACCCTGCCCTCCATCTTGATCACTTTCCCAACCCTGCCCTCCATCTTGATCACCTTCCCAACCCTGCCCTCCATCTTGATCACCTTCCCAACCCTGCCCTCCATCTTGATCACCTTCCCAACCCTGCCCTCCATCTTGATCACCTTCCTAACCCTGCCCTCCATCTTGATCACCTTCCCATCCCTGCCCTCCAGCTTGATCACCTTCCCAACCCTGCCCTCCATCTTGATCACCTTTTCAACCCTGCCCTCCAGCTTGATCACCTTCCCAACCCTGCCCTCCATCTTGATCACCTTCCCAACCCTGCCCTCCAGCTTGATCACCTTCCCAACCCTGCCCTCCATCTTGATCACCTTCCCAACCCTGCCCTCCATCTTGATCACCTTCCCAACCCTGCCCTCCAGCTTGATCACCTTCCCAACCCTGCCCTCCAGCTTGATCACCTTCCCAACCCTGCCCTCCAGCTTGATCACCTTCCCAACCCTGCCCTCCAGCTTGATCACCTTCCCAACCCTGCCCTCCATCTTGATCACCTTCCCAACCCTGCCCTCCATCTTGATCACCTTCCCAACCCTGCCCTCCAGCTTGATCACCTTCCCAACCCTGCCCTCCATCTTGATCACCTTCCCAACCCTGCCCTCCAGCTTGATCACCTTCCCAACCCTGCCCTCCATCTTGATCACCTTCCCAACCCTGCCCTCCAGCTTGATCACCTTCCCAACCCTGCCCTCCAGCTTGATCACCTTCCCAACCCTGCCCTCCATCTTGATCACCTTCCCAACCCTGCCCTCCAGCTTGATCACCTTCCCAACCCTGCCCTCCATCTTGATCACATTCCCAACCCTGCCCTCCAGCTTGATCACCTTCCCAACCCTGCCCTCCATCTTGATCACCTTCCCAACCCTGCCCTCCATCTTGATCACCTTCCCAACCCTGCCCTCCAGCTTGATCACCTTCCCAACCCTGCCCTCCATCTTGATCACCTTCCCAACCCTGCCCTCCAGCTTGATCACCTTCCCAACCCTGCCCTCCAGCTTGATCACCTTCCCAACCCTGCCCTCCAGCTTGATCACCTTCCCAACCCTGCCCTCCAGCTTGATCACCTTCCCAACCCTGCCCTCCAGCTTGATCACCTTCCCAACCCCATGAAAAAGGATCCATCCCAATCTGTTTACTTCTGAGTGCCCACTTCACACCTTTTCATAAATATTCAAATAACCATTACAGAGGAGAATGAAACTAATGACGACGTTTCGGTCAGACTGAGACCATCAATTAGTCAGAGAATTGAGAAGGGAAAGAACCAGTAACATCCGAGAGCGGAGCGGAACCGGGAGTAGTAGAACAAAAGGAGATACAAATGTAAGTCTAGCAGTAATGGGAGTAGTGATTGAGGTAGTGGAAATAGTAGAAGAAGTAGTAGTAGTAGTAGTAGTATTGCAATATTAGCAGAGGTGGCAATAAGAAGGGTGTAGCGGAGTGTCAGGGAAGCAATGGTATTATTATTAGTAATAGTAGTAATAGTAGTAGTGGACATTGTCTAAGAAGAGAAAAAATAAAAAAGAGCACTGCAAGAGAGCTAATGGCCTAAGGATGTAGGACAGAAACCCAGGAAAGAAGAAAGGGAAGGCAAAGAAATTATAGAAAAGGAGAATAAATATCCGGTCATATCACGAGTGTTCTGATGTTCGGAACATTTGACAATGTAATGAGAAAGGAAGGCAGGTACAGAGACCAAGCCAGGACTAGATTAATTTTGGAAAAGTTGTGTATAATGGATCTTCAAGAAGACGGCGTCTGTGAAGGCTAGAGGTGTAGAGTTTTATCATAGGACCAGTTAATAGGATGACTTTTATCTCTAATATAATAGAAAAGAGCATTATTGGTGTTAGGTAAAAAGGACACATATGCAACTAATGTGACATTTTATAGTGGCAAAGATTCGTTCTCCAGGAGCTTTGTGAAGGCGGCTTGACAGAGATCCTAGAGAGCGAAAAGTTGCCACAATAAAATTGTCACATTAGTTGCATCTGCGTCCTTTTATATAACATTTTGTTGGTAATTCTACTAGCATTATTAGTGTCGACACGACTAACAATTCTTTTGTGCTCTTTAAGTCTGTCAGAAAGAGACAAGTTTCTCCAAATTACTGGAGAGGACAAGAGAAGCAGGAAATGAAGTAGACACCAGAAGCAACAGTAACAAGAGGAAAGGTACGAGTTAGATTACTACGAAGGGGCCATTAGCACTCCTGAGGTGCTCCTTTTTCCTTTTTTCTCTTGTTCTTAGACTACCTTCTTCTTCTTCTACTTGATTCGCCGGTACTCTCCTGGCCCGGGTCTTTTCCAGATGGTGACCCGGCCTTAGACTACCTCCCCTGCTATTACTACTACCGTTATTTCGCTAACATTCCACTCTCTGACTCTTGTGTCACTACCACTACACTCGACGTCTCTTCTCCCTAGTCGACCTCTTTTCTCCCTAGTCGAAATCTCTTCTCCCTGGTCGACCTCTCTTCTCCCTGAGAGATCTATTTTTCCAGGTTGACCTCTCTTTTTCCTGGACGACCTCTCTTCTCACTGGTCGACATCTCGTCTCCCTTATCGACCTCCCCTCTCTCAATCGACCTCTCTTCTCCCTTGTCGATTTCTCTTCTCCCTGGTCGACGTCTCTTCCTATCGACCTCTCTTCTTGCTGGTCGAGCTCTCATTAACGACCTCTGTAACCCACCTACAAAGGTCGTTAATGAGAGCTCGACCAGCAAGAAGAGAGGTCGACCAGGAAGCAGAAGAGAAGTCGACAAGGTTGAAGAGAAGTCGACAAGGTTGAAGAAAGTCGTCTAGGGAAAGAGAGGTCGACCAGGAACAAGAGAGGTCGACCAGGAACAAGAGAGGTCGACCAGGAACAAGAGAGGTCGACCAGGAACAAGAGAGGTCGATTAGGTAAAAAGAAGATGACAAAGAGAAGAGAGGTCGACTCAAGAGAAGAGATTTCGACTAGAGAGAAGAGACGTCGAGTGTAGTGTATATATATATATATATATATATATATATATATATATATATATATATATATATATATATATATATATATATATATATATATATATATATATATATATATATATATATATATATAAAACTCCATTATTTATTGAAACAAACCTGTTTTTAAACAAGGAATTCGAGAAAAATATGTCCTGGTTTACGTGAACTGTTGGGATCACGTGCTGACATAATGTTGGGATCACGTGCTGACATAATGTTGGGATCACGTGGTGACATAATGTTGGGATCACGTGCTGACATAATGTTGGGATCACGTGCTGACATAATGTTGGGATCACGTGCTGACATAATGTTGGGATCACGTGGTGACATAATGTTGGGATCACGTGGTGACATAATGTTGGGATCACGTGCTGACATAATGTTGGGATCACGTGCTGACATAATGCTCACTCAACAATGAGTCAACATCGTGGGTCTCACTCAGTATTGTCACTAACTCATGTGTTGTAAACATCTCTTGAGATTTTATTGCACATCTTGTGAACTTTTTTTATTTTACGGTTTTGGTGGATTTTTTTGTGAGATAAACCACTGCCATTGCACTTGTCAAGGTACTGTGTGCTGAGTGATATCCTGTGCAGGAGTTTGATGTCTCAATTTAAACATTTTGGTGGTAGTGGTAGTAGTGGTGGTAGTTGTGGTGATAGTGGTGGTGGTAGTGGTGGTGTAGGTAGTGCTGGTAGTTGTGGTGGTGTTAGTGGTGGTGGTGGTTTAGACAAGTGTTAAAACAGAGCCTGAAACAAACCTCACTGGACAGGTTTTTAGTGAGACAAATAACCAGTGAGCCAGAACAAGGTGTTAGTGGTGACAAGAGACAAAGAACCAGTGAACCAGAACAAGGTGTTAGTGGTGACAAGAGACAAAGAACCAGTGAGCCAGAACAAGGTGTTAGTGGTGACAAGAGACAAAGAACCAGTGAACCAGAACAAGGTGTTAGTGGTGACAAGAGACAAAGAACCAGTGAACCAGAACAAGGTGTTAGTGGTGACAAGAGACAAAGAACCAGTGAACCAGAACAAGGTGTTAGTGGTGACAAGAGACAAAGAACCAGTGAACCAGAACAAGGTGTTAGTGGTGACAAGAGACAAAGAACCAGTGAGCCAGAACAAGGTGTTAGTGGTGACAAGAGACAAAGAAGAGAAACAACACCAGAAGGACAGTTGCCTGACATATTAACAAGGTGACTCTTCTTCCAGGCACTAACATCCCCCTCCTCTCCTCCACCTCCTGCTTCCACTATGCCATTAACTCTCCTCTGACAAGTAAGAGGCAGGTAAATTTTCATTTACTGTACAGTATTTAAGTTAAAGTTTATTTTAGTATTAATTTTTACAGTTTTATGTAGTAGTACATTTTTAATTAATTATATTGTTATTTGGGGTCTAGAACGGATTAATTATATTTACTTTATTCTTTATGGGAAAAATTGCCTTGGTTGTCGTTTATTTTGGTTGTTGAATCGACATCTGGAACTTGGAGTTTACCTGGATAGGGTTTCGAGGGTCAATGCCTCCTCGGCTCGGTCTGAGACAAAGCCTCTTGGTGGATCAGGGTCTGATCAACCAGGCTGTTACTGCTGGCAGCACGCAAACTGACGTACGAACCACTACCCGGTTGGCTGTCCAGGTGCCTGTCCAGTGCTTTCTTGAAGACAGCCAGGGGTCTATTGGTAATCCCCCTTATGTATGCTGGGAGGCAGTTGAACAGTCTTGGGCCCCGGACACTTGTGTTGTCTCTCAGTTTACTCGTGGTGCCCCTGTTTTTCATTGGGGGAATGTTGCATCTCCTACCGAGTCTTTTGCTTTCATGAAGAGTGATTTTCGTGTGCAAGTTTGGTACTAATCCCTCTAGGATTTTCCAAGTGTATATTATCATGTATCTCTCTCGCCTGCACTCCAGGAAATACAAATCAAGGGCCTTCAACCATTCCCAGTAATTTAGGTGCCTTATTGTACTTATGTGTGCCGTGAAAGTTCTTTGTACACTCTTCAGATCAGCAATTTTGCCAGCCTTGAAGGGGGCAGTTAGTATACAGCAGTACTCCAGCCTAGTGAGAACAAGTGATTTGAAGAGAATCATCATGGGCCTGGCATCTCTAGTTTTGAAGGTTCTCATTATCCATTCTATCATTTTCCTACTTTGTTGTGGTCGTTGAAGGCGACATGCTCTGAAATTATCACTCCCAGGTTCTTCACATTACTTTTTCGCTCTATTGTATGTTTAGAATTTGTCGTATACCCGGATACAGTTTTAATTTCTTCAAATTTTCCATATCTGAGTAGTTGAAATTTCTCTTCACTGAACTTCATATTGTTTTGAGTGGCCCATTTGAAGATTTTGTTTATGTCCGCTTGGAGTCTTGCAGTGTCTTCAATGGAGGTCACTGTCGTGGCAATCCGGGTGTCATCGCAAACGAAGACATGGAGTTATGGCTTACATCTCTGTCTATGTCAGATATGAGGATGAGGAATAGAATGGGAGCGAGTACTGTGCCTTGTGGAACAGAGCTTTTTACCGTAGCTGCCTCAGACTTTACTCTGTTTACTATTACTCTTTGTGTTCTATTTGTCAGGAAGTTATAGATCCATCTACCAACTTTTCCTGTTATTCCTTTATCACGCATTTTGTGTGCTATTACACCATGGTCACACTTGTCGAAAGCTTTTGCAAAATCTGTGTATACTACATCTGTATTTTGTTTAATCTCTACAGCATCCAGGGCCTTGTCATAGTGATCCAGTAGCTGAGACAGGCAGGAACGACGTACTCTAAACCCGTGTTGCCCTGGGTTGTGTAACTGATGGGTATCTAGGTGGTTGGCGATCTTGCTTCTTAGAACCCTCTCAAAGGTTTTTATATGCGATGTTAGTGCTATCGGTCTGGAGTTCTTTGCAATTGCTTTACTGCACCCTTTTGGAGTGGGGCTATGTCTGTTGTTTTTAGTGTGTGTGGGATGACCCCCGTGTCCATGCTCCCTCTCCATAGAATGCTGAAGGCACGTGACAGGGGCTTCTTGCAGTTCTTGATGAACACGGAGTTCCATGAGTCTGGGTCTGGGGCAGAGTGCATGGGCATGTCATTTATTGCCTTTTCAAAGTCTTGTGGTGTTTGGATAATATCCGAGATTTTTGAGATGACCAAATTTTTTGTTTCGTTCATAAAGAATTCATTTGGATTGTCGACCCTTAGTCTGGGCAGCGGCTCGCTGAACACTGAGTCGTATTGGGACTTTAATATCTCACTCATTTCTTGGCTGTCATCTGTGTATGTCTCATCCCGCCTAAGCAGAGGCAAAATACTGGATGTTGTTTTTCCCTTAGATTTGGCATAAGAGAAAAAGTATATTTTTTTTCAATTCTCTTTATGGCTTTTAGTTCTTCCTGCGATTCTTGTCTCCTGTAAGATTCCTTCAGTTTAAGTCCGATATTTGCAATTTCATTGACCAGTGCCTCCCTTCGTATTTCAGATATATTGGCCCCTCTCAGCAGCTCTGTGACTCTTCACCTTCGTCTGTATAGGAAGCGTCTTTCTCTTTCTAGTTTACATCTTCTCTTTCTTTTTCTTAATGGAATGTCTTGAGCAGATCTCAAGAACTACACAGTTTATTTTTTCTAGGCAAATGTTTGTATCTGTGTTGTTTAGGATATTTTCCCAGCCTGTTTCTTTTAGGACATGGTTGACTTGTTCCCATTGAATTAAGTTCGACAACCGAGGTTCCACTGAATATATTTTAATACATCGGCCATGTCACACCGAGGCAGGGTGACCCAAAAAAAGAAACACTTTCAACGATATTCAACACTTTCACCATCATTCACACATAATCACTGTCTTTGCAGTGGCGCTCAGATACGACAGTTTAGATGTCGTTCCAAACAGCCAATATCCCAAACCCCTCCTGTAAAGTGCAGGCATTAGTACTTCCCACCTCCAGGACTCGAGTCCGCCTAACTGGTTTCCCTGAATCCCTTCACAAAATATTACCCTGCTCGCACTCCAACAGCTCGTCAGGTTTCAAAAACCATTCGTCTCCATTCACTCCTATCTAACATGCTCACACATGCCTGCTGTATGTCCAAGCCCCTTGCACACACAAACCTCTTTTAACTTAGGGTCGTCCTTTCCTAGGACGACCCTTACCCTCCCCTCCAATACAGATTTATGTACCCTCCATCCTCTCTAAATGACCAAACCACCTCAACAACACCTCTTCATCCCTCTGACTAATACTCTTAGTAATTCCACACCTTCTAATTTCCACCCTACAAATTCTCTGCATAATAATTACACCGCACATTAACCATAGACACGACAACTCTACTGCCTCCAGCCTCCTCCTCGCTGCAGCATTTACAACCCATGCTTCACACCCATATAAGAGTGTTGGTACCACTATACTCTCGTACATTCCTTTCTTTGCCTACATGGATAACTTTTTTTTTTTTGTCTTCACAGATAACTCAACGCACCAATCACCTTTTCCCCTTCATCAGTTCTACATTTAACCTGGTCCTTCATGAACCCATCCGCTGACAAGTCAACTCCCAAATATCTGAACACATTCACTTCTTAAATACTCCCTCCTTCGAATGTGATATCCAATTTTTCTTTGCCTAAATAGTTTGAAACCCTCATCACCTTACTCTTATCTATGTTTACTTTCAAATTTGTTCCTTTACACACCCAAACTCGTCCACTGACCTTTGTAACTTTTCTTTAGAATCTCCCAAAAGCACAGTATCATCAGCAAAAAATAACCGTGTCAACTCCCATTTTATATCTGACTCCCAGTAATTTAATCCCATCTCTTTTCCTCATCTATAAATATATTAAACAACCATGGTGACAATACACATCCCTGTCTAAGACCTACTTTTACCGGGAAGTAATCTCCCTCTCTCCTACACACCCTAACCTGAGCCTCACTATCCTCATAAAAACTATTTACAGCATTTAGTAACTTACTACCTATTCCATACACTTGCAACATCTGCCACATTGCTTCCCTATCCACTCTATCATATGCCTTTTCTAAATCCATAAATGCAACGAAAACCTCCTTACCTTTATCTAGATATTGATCACATATAGTATGCTTCAATGTAAACACTTAATCTACACATCCCCTACCCACTCTAAAGCCTCCTTGCTCATCTGCAATCCTGCTCTCTGTCTTATCTCTAATTCTTTTGATAATAACCTTACCATACACTTTACCTGGTATACTCAGTACACTTATTCCCCTATTATATTTACTTTCTCCTTTATCCCCCTTTCGCTTGTATAAAGGAACTATACACAGTCTCTGCCAGTCCCTAGGAACCTTTTAAATATTTATTGAACAAAAGTACCTCTGCTTTTAACATTTCTGCCATGGTCCCATGATCCCATCAACTCCAACTGCTTTACTCCCTTTAATTCTAAGTAATGCCTCACGCACCTCCCCCACACTCACATCCTGCTCTTCTTCACTCCTATAAGATGTTATACCTCCCTGGCCAATGCATGAAATTATTTCCTCCTTCTCTTCATGATTTATCAGTTCCTCAAAATATTCCCACCATCTTCCCAATTCCTCCAACTTTCCATCTTCTAACTCCCCTATTCTGCTTTTAATTGTCAAATCCATTCGTTCCCTAGGCTTTCTTAACCTATTTATCTCAAAAAAAAAAAAAATTCTTATTATCAGAAAAATTTGTTGACAGCGCCTCACCCACTCTATCATTTGCTCTCCTTATACGTTCCCTCACTCTCTTCTTCACCTCTATTTTACTCTCCATATACTCCATCCTTACTCCATCCTTCTTATATCACTTCTGCTTTGTTAAAACCTCTCATAAGCTACCTTTTTTCTCATCATTCTCACCACTCACTCCTCTTTCCTCCTGCACCCACCCTCATATAGCCACAAACTTCTGCCCCACATTCTAACACTGCATTTTTAAAACTATTCCAACCCTCTTCATCCCACACACTACCTATGCTCTCACTAGCAAATCTTTCTGCCAATAGTTGCATATATCGCACCCTAACTTCTTCCTCCCTTAGTTTATAAACTTTCACATCTCTCTTACTTCCTGTTGCCAAGTAATAATAATAATAATAATATATTTTTTCCTACAAGTACACGTACAAGGTATACAGGCCTAGCTGACATACTATATAGAAAGCTTGTTGTTATGCAGAGCATTTCGGGCAAATTAGGTCAGTTTTATCCCAGGATGCGACCCACACCAGTCCACTAACACCCAGGTATCCATTTCACTGATGGGTGAACAGTGACAGCAGGTGTCATATGGAAGCAAGTCCTAATGTTTTCCAGCAGTACCGGGGGATTGATCCCAAGACCTCAGTGTGTGAGCTGAGTGCGCTAACGATTGAGCATATTAATGCATCGAGGAAACAAGTGTCCCGCCTCGTGGGAAGGCCCAGAAACCAACGGTTCACCACGTAGGGTGGTGAACCGATGGTTTCAGGAGCAACGTCACACCTACTTTCTTGATTGGCTAAGTAATAGCTGTAATTTGAAACCCAAAGAAATTGTATGGGAAAATATTGTGACCGTATAGGAGCCCTCCAGGAGAGGTCGTCGCAATAAGATAAGATTTCGTTCGGATTTTTAACCCCGGAGGGTTAGCCACGCAGGATAACCCAGGAAAGGCAGTGCGTCATCGAGGACTGTCTTATTTCCATTAGGGTCTCAATCTTGTCCCCCAGGATGCGACCCACACCAGTCGACTAATGCCCAGGTACCTACTTGCTGCTAGATGAACAGGACAATAGGTGCAAGGAAACGCGTCGAAATGTTTCTACCCCGCCCGGGAATCGAACCCGGGCCCTCAGTGTGTGAAACAGAGCTTTGCCAGCCAGGCCACGGGGCCACCGTGTTGCACACGCAACACTGTGTGAGAAGTGTTGAGCAGGACAACACATCGACAACTATGTTGTATCCATCCCAGAATTACTTCAGAGCCTGATTGACAATAATGGTGGCTGGAACCGGTTCTGAAGTGTTGGTTAAGTGCCTCCCACAGTAATAAACAAATTCTTTCTGCTTTTTTTTTTCTTTAAGAAATTGTTGCGTATTATGTGTTTAAGAATTAGCTCATCACATTATGAGATATGACATATTATACTGTCACAATGTTTGGGAATCTCTGATGTGTTATGAATGAAGTGTTACATTATCTTGGTCCGTACATTATCTTGGTCCATACATTATCTTAGCCCATACATTATCTTGGTCCGTA
Organism: Cherax destructor; assembly: GCA_009830355.1. NCBI lineage: Eukaryota > Metazoa > Arthropoda > Malacostraca > Decapoda > Parastacidae > Cherax > Cherax destructor. The sequence continues at coordinate 18,804 of WNWK01009348.1, read as the reverse complement.
TATTATCTTGGTCGTACATTATCTTGGTCCGTACATTATCTTGGTCCTTACATTATCTTGGTCCGTACTTTATCTTGGTCCATACATTATCTTGGTCCGTACATTATCTTGGTCCGTACAATATCTTGGTCAGCACATTATCTTGGTCATACATTATCATGGTCCGTACATTATCTTGGTCCGTACATTATCTCGGTAAGTACATTATCTTGATCCGTACATTATCTTGGTCATATATTATCTTGGTCCGTACATTATCTTGGTCATATATTATCTTAGTCCGTACATTATCTTGGTCGTACATTATCTTGGTCCGTACATTATCTTGGTCGTACATTATCTTAGTCCGTACATTATCTTGGTCCGTACATTATCTTGGTCCGTACATTATCTTGGTCCGTACATTATCTTGGTCCGTACATTATCTTGGTCCGTACATTACCTTGGTCCGTACATTATCTTGGTCCGTACAATATCTTGGTCCGTACATTATCTTGGTCCGTACATTATCTTGGTCCGTACATTATCTTGGTCCAAACATTATCTTAGTCCATACATTATCTTGGTCCATACATTATCTTGGTCCATACATTATCTTGGTCCGTACTTTATCTTGGTCCATACATTATCTTGGTCCGTACATTATCTTGGTCCGTACAATATCTTGGTCAGCACATTATCTTGGTCATACATTATCTTGGTCCGTACATTATCTTGGTCCGTACATTATCTTGGTCCGTACATTATCTTGGTCTGTACATTATCTTGGTCGTACATTGTCTTGGTCCATACATTATCTTGGTCCGCACATTATCTTGGTCCGTACATTATCTTGGTCATACATTATCTTGGTCTGTACATTATCTTGGTCGTACATTATCTTGGTCCGTACATTATCTTGGTCATACATTATCTTGGTCCATACATTATCTTGGTCCGTACATTATTTTGGTGGTACATTATCTTGGTCAGTACATTATCTTGGTCCGTCCATAATCTTGGTCCATAGATTATCTTTTTCCATACATTAACTTGGTCCGTACATTATCTTGGTCCGTTCATTATGATGGCCCGTACATTATCTTGGTCCTTACATTATCTTGGTCTGTACATTATCTTGGTCTGTACATTATCTTGGTCCGTATATTGTCTTGGTTCATACATTATCTTGGTCCGTACATTATCTTGGTCCGTACATTATCTTGGTACGTACATTATCTTGGTCCGTACATCATCTTGGTCCGTACATTATCTTGGTCCATACATTATCTTGGTCTGTACATTATGTAGGCCCGTACATTATCTTGGTCCACACATTATCTTGGTCCGTACATTATCTTGGTCTGTACATTATCTAGGTCCGTACAATATTATGGTCCGTACATTATCTTGGTCCGTACATTATCTTGGTCCGTACATTATCTTGGTCCATACATTATCTTGGTCCTTACATTGTATTGGTCCATACATTATCTTGGTCCATACATTATGTTGGTCCATACATTATGTTGGTCCGTACATTATCTTGGTCCGTACATTATATTGGTCCGTACATTATATTGGTCCGTGCATTATCTTGGTCCATACAATATCTTGGTCCGTACATTATCTTGGTATATACATTATCTTGGTCCGTACATTATCTTGGTATATACATTATCTTTGTCCGTACATTAACTTGGTCCGTACATTATCTTGGTCCACACATTATCTTGGTTCATATATTATCTTGGTCCATACATTATATTGGTCCGTACATTATCTTGGTCCATACATTATCTTGGTCGTACATTATCTTGGACGTACATTATCTTGGTTCATACATTATCTTGGTTCGTACATTATCTTGGACGTACATTATCTTGGTCCATACATTATCTTGGTCGTACATTATCTTGGACGTACATTATCTTGGTTCATACATTATCTTGGTTCGTACATTATCTTGGACATACATTATCTTGGTCCATACATTTTCTTGGTCCATACATTATCTTGGTCCGTACATTATCTTGGTCCATACATTATCTTGTTCCATACATTATCTTGGTCCATACATTATCTTGGTCCATACATTATCTTGGTCGTACATTATCTTGGTCTGTACATTTCTTGGTCCATACATTATCTTGGTCCATACATTATCTTTGTCCATACATTATCTTGGTCTGTACATTATCTTGGTCCGTACATTATTTTTGTCCGTACATTATCTTGGTCCGTACATTATCTTGGTCCGTACATTATCTTGGTCCATACATTATCTTGGTCGTACATTATCTTGGTCCGTACATTATCTTGGTATGTACATTATCTTGGTCCGTACATTATCTTGGTCCGTACATTATCTTGGTCCGTACATTATCTTGGTATGTACATTATCTTGGTCCGTACATTAACTTGGTCCGTACATTATCTTGGTCCGTACATTATCTTAGTCAGTATATAAATGTTACATGAATGACATGAATTATTAAAATAAAGAAATTATCTTATAACCCAATTGTTATATGGTTTGAACACTGTTACAACTACTACCTTCACGGGGGAGCGCTAATACCGTATGGGTCATGCTGCACCTGGCAGAATATTAAGCATTCATGTTTGATCCAAGGAAGTTGAGCCTAAATCCAGTTTCATAGATGAAGATTCCCTCACCGACATATTAGAACCTTCCTGAGAGGTGATAATTCACCTGACATATTTCTTCAATCTTGTTAATCTTGTAGTGTTCCTCCAGTCTTATCTTGGTAAATATTTATATCAAGGACTAAAGTGTATTCCCTCTCCGACCACTGCAGCTAAGTGTACTTCCTCTCCACCACTGCAGACTAAAGTGTACTTCCTCTCGACCACTGCAGACTAAAGTGTACTTCTCCGCCCACTGCAGACTAAAGTACTTCCTCCGACCACTGCAGACAGTGTTCCTTCGACCACTGCAGACTAAAGTGTACTTCCCTCTCCGACCACTGCAGACTAAAGTGTACTTCCCTCTCCGACCACTGTCTAACTACTGTCCCACCTCTCGCAAAGCTCAGTAGGAGTCATTTACGTGTGTGTTGTCTACAATATTATATAGTTTGATGTCAGTGGTGGTGGTTGAGAGTTGTCACTCCGTTCTTCATGTCGATATTGTATGGCATTCATGTAGAACTTGTCGGACACAGCAGCATCATGGTACAGAGGACGTCACTACAACCTTCTTGTTTACTCCTGGCCCATCCCTTGGCTGTGACCTATTTCCACTATGGGATCCCTCCTACCAGTGACAATGCCTTCGTCTGCTTCAAGTCCCTCATCTGACACCAGTATATAAGCGCCAATCTTGGTGCCTGTGCTTCAGATTCTTCAAGACTACGGTGCTCTTCACCAAATCCAAGAATGAGGAATTGATTACCTCATCCTTTGTATTTATTTATACAGTCTTCCCATTATTCCTGGAATTTGTGTAAACTCAGTGGATACCCAGATGGTGTACATGTGTCGAATTCTTCACTCCTCTTTCTAGTATCCCCACAAAACTTCTAAAGAGAGCAGTATACACGCGCTCTGCTGCGTTCTGCTGTTTGTTGGTGTGTATACTGAACTCTGAAACAGTACATTAATACTCATTTTAGGAATGAAGGTTCTTTTAATATTACATAGGAAGTAAACAACAAAGCAGCGAGCCAACTCACAGGCTTAGCTGATCTTATTCAAATGTTACAAATTTGATATACTTGTCAAACATATTTTTAAAGCTGCCAAGATATTACACCAAAAACCATAATACCCAGTGGAAAGCATAGGTTACTTATGTTTATTGTGCTGTACTAGAGAACTGACGCCTTAAACTACTAGTTATGAGGTTGACAGAATATAACCCTAATTGAATTTGAAATTGATGACTTTTCCTTCGTGCCACACCGCCATGTTACATTCACTTTTATGGAATAAAAGTCAAATATCATTGTCATTATATGTTGTTGATGGTAACCTTGGAAGGCTTTATAAATAAGTTGGACGTGGTAGTGTAAGATGGGCTGGACATGTGCTGGCTTCCTGGCATGGGTCAGAGAGCTTCTGCTGAGCTCCTCTGTGCTTATGTACTTATGTCACTCGCTGTAGTAGCTGCACTAAGTTACTACCTGTTATCAACTCAATGTATATCCGATAAATTCAATCCCAATATATATATATATATATATATATATATATATATATATATATATATATATATATATATATATATATATATATATATATAGGTAGGTAGAGTACCACCTCTAGAACTTTACTGGGGATCCTCATCCTCAGAGAAGACAATAAACGTACCTCAGGAAATCTCAGGTTCTCCCCGGAGCTGTTTGAATATTTTCTTTCCTACCACCTATATATATTATATGACAGAATATATATATATATATATATATATATATTATATATATATATATATATATATATATATATATATTATATATATATAATATTATATTGACAGAAAACACAAACATGAACATGAATACATTGGTACAATATACCAAAGATTATGAATCTCCTCCAGCTCCTCCGAAGCCGGACGCGAGCCCAGTATGCAGCATGCATTTTCCCTCTGGACGGCCACGCTGAGGCGTTGGAACAAGAAAGTGGCTGCCCTTGGGTCCCTGGTGGTGTCGATGAGTCTGGAACCCAGTTCTTTAAGGAAACGTGTTCCATTTTTTCCCCATGATCCCAAGGTCTCTGATCCCACTGGGACAAATTGATACTGATGACTTATGTCCCTGTACTTGCCGATCTTGTACTCCTCCCTGTGGTGATCCCATCGGGGCAGTTTGCTGGGTTGTGGGCATTGTAGGCTGCTAGTGATCGGAGCTCTCTCTCGGCTGGGCATCCTGCTGTAGCAAGGGTTCTCTTTATGATGTCGTTGACTTCATTGTGTCTTCCATGCCAGCCCTTGGTTTTGGAACAAATATACGTATATTCCGTGTGAATTGGGGCAGCAAGGCGCAGAGCCACTGCAATACGTAGGGTCTTAGGGTCGAGGCGTGTTCCCATTGCCGAAATGGGAACTGTTTGGAGGAAGTCCCCAGAGTGATGTGCACTCACAGCTAGGAGACGGGCAGTCTTCCTGTGTGATGTTACAGCGCAAGCATCTTTTCAGTGATGGGGCCATCCCAACTTGACTGTTTAAAGGCCAGTTCTGCACTAGGTTTTGGTGCTGGAGCAACAAGAGTCTCCTATTCAGTGATGGCACTGGTGTAGCTAGGGTCCTGTATTCCTGCTGAATCGCTGAGGTTGTCTGGAAGTATTTGTTTTATTAACTCATTTGATGCTATGGAAGAGGATAGGAAAGCTGGTAGGGCAATCTGGGAGGATTTGCGTACTCCCAGCCCCCAAGCCTGACTGGAATTGAGGCTTGCAACTACTGTCCGTCTTCAAGGGAAAGATTCAACACACTCTCTAGCATGGTCTTGAGGAGAGAGTCATATTCCTTGAGTTTCGGACTGCTGAAGGCTGGGGAGCATCTCAGGAAGTAGGTAAGTTTTGTGACTGACAGGCACCTGGTGAGTAGGTAGAAGGCATCATGTGTATCGATTTCTTTCATCCTGCCTTCCATCGTCATGAGGTCTGAGATTTTCTTTTCTAGGACCAGGTTGATGGCATTGGGCCCAAGAGGAGCACCAAGGAGAGTGCTGTTGGCTGGATCAATGGCTCATGCCCCTGGTAAAACAGCACTAATGTTCTGGATCATCTGTCGATTGGTAGAAACTATTTCACATTTGGTGGGGGTTAAAGATAGGCCCAGGCTCTCTCCCGTGTCTTTAATTTTCCTGATGTCCTCTAGGAGAGATTCTGTAGTGCCAGCTAGAGTACCATCATCCAAGAACCAGATATTGAGCTCACTGGAGAGCTCTCTCTCTCTCTCTCTCTCTCTCTCTCTATATATATATATATATATATATATATATATATATATATATATATATATATATATATATATATTATATATATATATATATCAACAAAACTGCCGTATCCCACCAAGGCAGGGTTGACCAAAAAGAAAAAGAAAAGTTTCTCTTATTTAATTTAGTAATGTATAGGGAAGGGGTTACTATCCCCTTGCTCCCGGCATTTTAGTCACCTTTCACGACACGCATGGCTTACGGAGGAAGAATTCTGTTCCACTTCCCCATGGAGATAAGAGGAAATAAGCAAGAAAAAGAACTAGTAAGAAAATAGAAGAAAACCCAGAGGGGTGTGTATATATATGCTTGTACATGAATGTGTAGTGTGACCTAAGTGTAAGTAGAAGTAACAAGACATACCTGAAATCTTGCATGTTTATGAGACAGAAAAAAGACACCAGCAATCCTACCATCATGTAAAACAATTACAGCCTTTCGTTTCACATTCACTTGGCAGGACGGTAGTACCTCCCTGGGCGGTTGCTGTCTACCAACCTACTACCTAGGAATATAAATATATATATATATATATATATATATATATATATATATATATATATATATATATATATATATATATATATATATATATATATATATATATATTATATATATATATATATATATGTCGTGCCGTATAGGTAAACTGGTAGGTAGATCATGGTAATGAATATGATATTGTGTATATGGGCTTTAGTAAAGCTTTTAATAGAGTCCCACATCGGAGGCTACTGAAGAAACTCGAGACACGGAATTGGAGAAATTTTTTCCTGGGTAGAGGCGAGGTTGACAGATAGGCAACAGAGAGTTTGTGTAAATGGGGAGAAATCAGAACGGGAAAGCATTTCTGTTGCACTGGGGTCAGTGCTGGGTCCTCTGTTGTTCATAATTTACACAGACGAAATAGATAAGAGAATAAACAGCGACATAAACAAGTTCGCTGTCTCATAAACATGCCAGGTTGCAGGTACGTCGTGCTACTTCTACTTACACATAGGTCACACTACACATGCATGTACAAGCATATATATACTAACCCCTCTGGGTTTTCTTCTATTTTTTTTACTCGTATTTGTTCTTGTTTATTTCCTCTTATCTCCATGGGGAAGTGGAACAGAGTTCTTCCTGTCGTAAGAGGCGACTAAAATGCCAGGAGCATATACATTACTAAAGTTAAAAAGAGAAACTTTCGTTTTTCTTTTTGGGTCACCCCGCCTCGGTGGGATATGGCCGGTGCGTTGAAAAAAAGAAATAATAAGCAAGTTTGCTGATAACACCATAATAGGTTATCCAATTCATTCTAACAAGAACACTAGAGTTCTCCATGAAGATCTGAATAGAGTGGTAGAGTGGTCGGTGAAGTGGCAGCTGCAGTTTAAAATAGACAAATGCAAAGTTCTAAGTGTTGGAAGTCCTGGGACGCCCACCTTCTGAGGCTCAACATCATCACCACAGTCCCCACCAACGAAATTTAATGTTACTAACTACCCTGTTTTGAAGTTTTATTATTTTCCCTCGTGTGATCTCCAGTTTCTCCCAGAGGTGTGTTTTACACAGCCAGTTTCTCCCAGAGGTGTGTTTTACACAGCCAGTTTCTCCCAGAGGTGTGTTTTACACAGCCAATTTCTCCCAGAGGTGTGTTTTACACAGCCAGTTTCTCCCAGAGGTGTGTTTTACACAGCCAGTTTCTCCCAGAGGTGTGTTTTACACAGCCAGTTTCTCCCAGAGGTGTGTTTTACACAGCCAGTTTCTCCCAGAGGTGTGTTTTACACAGCCAGTTTCTCCCAGAGGTGTGTTTTACACAGACAGTTTCTCCCAGAGGTGTGTTTTACACAGCCAATTTCTCCCAGAGGTGTGTTTTACACAGCCAGTTTCTCCCAGAGGTGTGTTTTACACAGCCAGTTTCTCCCAGAGGTGTGTTTTACACAGCCAGTTTCTCCCAGAGGTGTGTTTTACACAGCCAGTTTCTCCCAGAGGTGTGTTTTACACAGCCAGTTTCTCCCAGAGGTGTGTTTTACACAGCCAGTTTCTCCCAGAGGTGTGTTTTACACAGCCAGTTTCTCCCAGAGGTGTGTTTTACACAGCCAGTTTCTCCCAGAGGTGTGTTTTACACAGCCAGTTTCTCCCAGAGGTGTGTTTTACACAGCCAGTTTCTCCCAGAGGTGTGTTTTACACAGCCAGTTTCTCCCAGAGGTGTGTTTTACACAGCCAGTTTCTCCCAGAGTGTGTTTTACACAGTCAGCATTGCTTGTTGCACATTGCTGTGACACATTGCTGTGACACATTGCTGTGACATTGCTTTCACATTGGCTGTGGATCACACTTTTCTGTGACACATTGCGTTGCCACATTACTGCTGTGACACATTGCTGATGACCAGGGTATCATTGATCTGATGAAATTGTGATGACACATATAGCTGTGACATGACTACATTGCTGTGACACATTGCTGTGACACACGGGGTTCATAATCTGATTTTATTTTTATTGTAATAATTAATACATGCACATAAATTTTTGTACTCTTTATGGAGACATATTAATGCTTATTTTTCATGAAGTTCCTTTTTTCTACAACATTATCACAGATGTCTGCTACTGGACACTAATACTGTTTAAAGAGATAAGAAGTTTCCCAATTTATAATTATATTTTGGTACTTAGTCGCAGCCCAACCTTGGTGGAGGTAGGGTGTGCTTTCTGGGTCTCCTGGTGGCAGTATCATACAACAGTGTTGCCCGCAACATGACTGCCAGTTACAGGCGACGTGTAAACACCGTTTGCATTGAGCTTTTGCAGGGAGCTGTATACCCTAGTACGGCTGATGTGCTGCTGCCCTTGATAATTAGGGACACTTATGGGATCCCGATTGCTGATCTGTATGGGGTTTCCCTTAATGGTGCCGTGAGAATCTTTGTCAAGTTTTCCAGCACTGGTGCTTATGAGGCAATTGTGGATACATACCAGGAACGGAGGATTGTGGTTCAAACTGGCTTGGAGGTACGTCTACGAGATGTATCCATGCATTATTCTTGGATACGGATTAGGAATACTCCGATTGAGGCTGATGAAGTGGATGTACGGAAGGTTTTTGGACAGTTTGGAGTTATTCACGCTGCTACTGTGGGGCATTGGGCCCAGGGTGTGTATGCAGGACTGCCGGAGGGCTCTTTTGTCCTTAAAATGACTCTGCGACGGCAGATTCCATCGTATGTCTTCATGGAAGAATTTAAAACCCAGGTGTACGTTACGTATCCTGGGCAGATACGCACCTGTCGGCTCTGTGGGTCCCCAGGACATATGGCAGTGATGTGTGAGAAACGACGGGACCTGCCGCGTCGAGCATTGGATGATCAGACAGCTGCTGCTGATCAGGCGGTGCAGGAGGGCGTGGTACAGCAAGTGGAGCCAGATGTGTCAGAAGCTGCAGGAGTTGAGACGAGCACTGGGAAATGGAGCGACGAAGTACCTGAGGAAGTGCTCGTGCAGACTTTATCTATGGATATGAAGGCCCCGACTCAGGAGTCGGCGCTGAATAATTCTGAAGGGGATGTTGTTGGCGAGGAGGTGGGATTGGTGGATCCTACTTTCGAGGACCTTCACAGGATGCTCGATAGTCCAACGATGGTTGGCATGTTGCCTGCGGAGGTGGTGCCTGAGGCGGATGAGTTACGACTTGGATGTGTTGATGGTGTTGAGGTCAATGAGCTTTCCAAGGTTTCGCATGTTGTAATGGAGGTAGAGGTGCATCAGGCTGAAGGGGATGATGTAATGGTTTGCACGGGTGTATCCCGTAAGCGGCCTAGTGAGGTAGCTGGTGATGATGTTTTAACGCCTGGTCAGAGGTCTGGTAAAAAGGCCTGGGCAGACGTGGCGAAGGGGGGGAAGGGGGCATTGTTAGGTCGGAATGGAGGGTTAGGAAAAGGTAGTAGTGCAAGTGGAAGTTCTGTCCTGCCGGGAGGGCATAGGGTGCAGAAGCAGAGAGGAAAACCCCTTATAGTTTTAAGTTTCTGAATATGAATGTTAATGGCCTCCGTGCGGAGGTCAAGAAGAGATGGGTTGAAGTGACTTTGCGACGACTAGGTGTTGATGTATGCTGCCTTCAGGAGCATAATTTCAGGTGTGGAAGGGACTTGAGTCTGAATGGTTTTGTCACGTATACGGGAAGTGCAATGAATTTCAAAGGGGGGGTTACTGTTGGGGTCAGGGAAACCAGCCCTTTTACGTTAAAGTCTTGGGAGGAGGGGAGGGCAGGATTGTTCGAGTTGATGGGGTTTGGGGGGATATTCAGGTATGTTTTATCGGGGTTTACATGCCTGCTGCAAATAGTCGTCGTGTTAAGGAAGATTTTGTTCGTAATGAGTTGGTTTATTTTCTGAGAGGATTACCGATGATAACTGTTGTTGCTGGTGACTGGAATTGTGTAATCCGTAAGAAGGATGTAGAGCCCAGAGGAGCGGGATGTTTATTGGGTGTGTTGAGGGATGTTTTGGGTGCGATAGGAGTGGGGGATATGATCCGGGGGGGAGGAAGTTTTGTAGAACATACTTTTGTCAGGAGAGGTTATGCTGCTAGATTAGATAGAATATATGTGACAGGGGATGTGAGGGTGGAGAATGTGACTTGTGTGGAAGTGGGATTTTCGGATCACAGGGGCGTTTTGGCTTGTTTATCATGGGAAGGTGCAGTAAGTATGTATTCTAGTTATTGGAAGCTGAACACTAGATTGTTGCAAAGTCCAGATCATTGTGGGGTTTTCGGGAGTGGTGGGGAGGGTATGGGAGGAGGGTCGGGTGTTGAGGACATTGTTGGGTGGTGGAATGGGAGAGGTAAAGTTGCGATTCGTGATTTTTATACAAGAATGGGGAGGGAAGAGGTGCGATTGAAGCATGGCATGCAAAAGTATTTGGAGGGGAATTTGAGGGCATGCTATGGAGGGGAGGGGTGGGTATCCGCAGGAGGAGATTGCAGCCTTACACGAACGGTTGCGGGAGATTCAGGAGGAAGCGTTTCATGCCATTCGAATACGGGCGGGTTGGATGATGTACTGTGGGGAGATAAGGCCTCAGCGTATGTGTTGCGAAAATTTAGGTGCCGTAGGAAGATATGACAATTATGTCTATGAAAGTCGATAGAGAGTTAGGTGGGTACCGGATGGGCCAGCTGTTGCGGACGACGGAGGGTATCAGTGGATATGCGGATGTTTGGTTCCAGGAGAAGTTATGTAAGGTGGACTATGATCGGGTAGCGCGTGGAATAGTCCTAGAGGGTATTGTCTCGAGAATTAGTGATGAGGATCATATGGGCATGGAGGGGATGATCACTGAGGAGGAGGTGTTGAAGGCGATACAGGGTCAGAGGTTAGGAAATCGCCAGGAATAGATGGGATCCCTGGTGATTTTTATGTTGCTCATTGGGAGGTCTTGAGGGAGATGCTAGTTAGGGTCTTTAATAGCATGAAATCTGGGGGCGATATGGGGGAAGATCAACGTACTGGGATTGTGGTGCTTGTACCCAAGAGAAAGCATAGTGAGTCTTTGGGAGCGTATCGTGCAATAACGTTGCTTTGTTCTGACTACAAGATTTTTGCGTGAGTGTTGGCAAATCGGATGAAGGTAGTTTTATGTCACATACTAGAGGGTGGGCAGTATGGTGTTCCCGGACGTAGTATGCGGGCGGGGCATAGGAGAATTAGGAGTTTTGTGGAGGGTCGAAAAGGGGGAGGAGTCGTAGGGCTGGACTGGGAAACAGCTTATGATCGTGTCAACAGGGATGTATTGCAGGAAATACTTAGAAGGCAGGGGTTTGGTGATGAAATAGTGGGATGGGTAAGGACATTGTATGCAGGGGTTCAGGTGCGAGTGCAGGTAAATTGGCTGGTGGGGGTAATGGTGGGTATGGAGCGGGGGCTGCGACAGGGGTGTCCCCTGTCGCAGCTCCTGTTTGCATGCTTGCAGGACCCCTTTTATCGATTGGTGTCTGAGGGTGTCCGGGAAGCGGGTGAGGACAGTGATTGGGCACCAGGGATCATTGGGTATGTTGATGATACATCCATTTTGGTAGGAAGTGAGGAGGGGTTGAGTGTTATCAATAGGATGATAGAAGTTTTTGGGTCAGCTTCTGGCATGAGGGTTAATAGGGAAAAATCACATTTATTGGAGGTGGGGTCTTGGGTAGGGGGAACGTTGGGGCATAGGTATGGGTGGGTCACTGTAAATAGACTTAAGATTTGTGGGGTAACCTTTTGCAATGAAACTAGGGTAGCGCGTGAAATTAATTCCACTACGGTTGTGGAAGGGGCTTTGAGTAGGATGGCGGGTTGGAGAGCAGGGGATTTTACATTATTGCAACGAGCGGTGGTTATTAATACGTTGGTGTATAGCAAACTTTGGCATGTGGCCGCGGTGTATCCTCTCATGGAAAGGGATGTACTGCGGCTGCAGGCTAGAGTCTTGCGATTCATTTGGGGTTTTGGTAAGCACTGGTTAAAGAAGGAGGTGGTGATGACAAGGGTGGCATTAGGGGGCTTGGGGTTGATACCTTTGGGTTGGAGGTTGCAGGGTCTTTTCGTTAAGCAGGAATTTGTAGTGAGGGGAGGGGTGCTTGGCGCAAAGGTAGATAGGATAATGAGGGAGTTAAGGAGGTGGTGGAGTGGGCGGGAACTGCTGAGATGTGAGGCGATATTGCGAGTTCTGTTAGTGGCGCGTGAGCCGGGTGGGATTAAGGTTAGTAAGCTGGATAGGGTAGGGATGGAAGAGGGCAGTATTGGTGAGGAAACTTTCCCAATGTACGATTGGCGAAAGGTGTGGTTTTTTTTTAGGAGATTACGGTTGCCATCTAGGGTACGTGAGACTGGGTTTCGGTTTTTGCATGGCATCTTGGCCTCTAAAGCTCTCTTGTTTGTAATGGGTTTGGCGAGGGAGGGTAGCTGTATCAGATGTGGGATGCCTGATACAGCGTATCATGCTGTGTATTTTTGCGGGTGCCTGGGAAGGGTTAGGGAATGGTTTGGCCAAGTTCTTCGTATGGGGGAGGAGGTGTTATGACCTTGCGGGCTTTAAGCTTAGATGTGGGGGGTTGTACAGACGACGTTCGACGTGCGGTCATGTATCTTGTTTTAGATTTTTTGCATGTGTCGTGGGGTATGAGGGAGGTTAGGAGTGAGGTACGGATAAGGGCTCTGGCAGGCCGTTTTTATAGAACAAGGTGTAGAAATCAGTGTTTGTATGGGAGGGCGTGGTCGCGTTTTTTCCCGGAAGGGTATCGCCTCCTCACGATGGGTCTTTTGTTGGGGGGTAGTAGAGGATGAGGAATACTTAAGGGGGCTGGTTTCCCAGAAGGGGGGTTTGTGTGTGTGTGTGTGTTGGTAGGTGTGTGCGATCTTGGGTTGGGGTTGGGTGGGGGTGGTAGGTGTGGGGTGGGAATGGGTTGGGGAGAGTTGTGCATCTGGTTTTGACTTTTGACCTTTTTATGCCGGGCTTAGGGGGGGGTTGTTTATGACTTTGACGGGTGAGTGAATGGTATTGCTTTTTGACTTGGACTTTGGGATGGGGTTGATGTTTTTCATGGTATGATTGGGGGATTCCCTCTCTGCTTCAGTTATGAGGTTAGGGTGGTGGTTAGGAGGGGTATTGTAACGTGTCACATATATGGAACACGGTTAATTGTAATCTGGTGGAATGCTGCGTGGGTGGCTATCAGGCCTCATGTTTAATAATGTTTAAAAGGTTTGTTGTTTTTCCCTTTGTGGTAACGTTTTTTTTTCGGAGTTGTGGAAATTAGTCTCACTGTAGTTTTTAGTATATCCTTATACATGTAGTAATTTATTTGTGTCATGATTTGAAGTAAGTTGACGATAAAAATTACTTTTATGTAGGTCCTTGTTGGGCCATTCTTATTGTATAAACATGTATCAGTCTACTGTACCCCAGTCATGGGGTTTTGTTTTTAGTTGTAAGTTTGTAATCTGTATAATGTTCATAGGCTTTTATTTGTCATTTCATTGAAATATTAAAAGAATAACTAGGGAGGGGTGGGGTTTGGGATAGATTTGATTTTACTTAGTTTATAAAGTTTGTAATGGTGTGGAAAATGTCGATGGTCACTTGAATTTTGTCAGTTACATAGTGATTTATGTATATTTTGTATAAGGTCTCTTGTCATACAAGTACATTGTATATGTTGTACGAAGACTGAGGTGTTATATATTGTTAGAAGGGATGTCATAAGACATTATATTTATGCTATGTTTCGGATCCATGTTTGTAAAACTGTATGGTTCTTAAATAAAATATAAAAAAAAAAAAATATATGGTTGTATAATGTATAGATAAAATGTATCAGTGTTGGCGGGGTGGAAACATTTCGACGTGTTTCCTTACACCTGTTGTCATGTTCACCTAGCAGCAAGTAGGTACCTGGGTGTTAGTCGACTGGTGTGGGTCGCATCCTGGGGGACAAGATTAAGGACCACAATGGAAATAAGACAGACAGTCCTCGATGACGCACTGACTTTCTTGGGTTATCCTGGGTGGCTAACCCTCCGGGGTTAAAAAACCGAACAAAATCTTGTTATGTTCCCTGCCAACACTGTGTTGTGATGGAGCTTTGGGTTTAAGATCTCAGCTACAATGACTCTGAGTTCATTTGGCGTAAAACTTGAACACTTTTATTATGTTAAGTGAGTTTCCAACATGTGAGGATTAGCAGTGTTCATTGTGGGGATACCTGGAGTTTACCTGGAGAGAGTTCCAGGGGTCAACGCCCCTGCGGCCCGGTCTGTGACCAGGCCTCATGGTGGATCAGAGCCTGATCAACCAGGCTGTTAGTGCTGGCCGCACGCAGTCCGACGTACTAACCACAGCCTGGCTGGTCAGGTACTGACTTTAGGTGCCTGTCCAGTGCCTGCTTGAAGACAGCCAGGGGTCTATTGGTAATCCCTCTTATGTATGCTGGGAGGCAGTTGAACAGTCTTGGGCCCCTGACACTTATTGTGTTGTCCCCTGCTTTTCATTGGGGGGATGTTACATCGCCTGCCGAGTCTTTTGCTTTCGTAGGGAGTGACTCTCGTGTGCAAGTTTGGTACTAATCCCTCTAGTATTTTCCAAGTGCATATAATAATGTATTTCTCCCGCCTGCGTTCTAGAGAGTACAGGTTTAGGAACTTCAAGCGTTCCTAGTAATTGAGGTGGTTTATCGCAGTTATGCGTGCCGTGAAGGTTCTCTGTACATTTTCTAGGTCAGCAATTTCACCTGCCTTGAAAGGTGCAGTTAGTGTGCAGCAATATTCCAGCCTAGATAGAACAAGCGACCTGAAGAGTGTCAACATGGGCTTGGCATCCCTGATTTTGAAGGTTCACATTATCCATCCTGTCATTTTTCTAGCAGATGCGATTCCTACAGTGTTATGGTCCTTGAAGGTGAGATCCTCTGACATGATCACTCCCAGGTCTTTGACATTAGTTTTTTTCGCTCTATTATGTGGTTGTAATTTGTTTTATAATCCGATGAAATTTTAATTTCCTCACGTCTGCCATATCTGAGTAATTGAAATTTCTCATCATTGAACTTCATATTGTTTTCTGCAGCCCATTTAAAGATTTGGTTGATGTCTGCTTGGAGTCTTTCAGTAGGGATATGGAATATTTTGTGTTTATATATTTCCATGTAAGAATGAGCGCTTGTAATGATGTAGTTTGCTTATTTTTGGTAATATTTATTTTTGATTCCCCAGACCTTAGGGTAATTATCCTCTTTTATTTTTCTTCAACTACCCACAGCTGAGTGAGACCTGTGGTCTGATGGTCTGTATTATGAGTGAGACCTGTGGTCTGGTGGCGGGTATTATGAGTGAGACCTGTGGTCTGGTGGTGGGTATTATGAGTGAGACCTGTGGTCTGGTGGCGGGTATTATGAGTGAGACCTGTGGTCTGATGGTGGGTATTATGAGTGAGACCTGAGGTCTGATGGTGGGTATTATGAGTGAGACCTGTGGTCTGGTGGTGGGTATTATGAGTGAGACCTGTGGTCTGGTGGTGGGTATTATGAGTGAGACCTGTGGTCTGGTGGTGGGTATTATGAATGAGACCTGTGGTCTGGTGGGGGGTATTATGAGTGAGACCTGTGGTCTGGTGGTGGGTATTATGAGTGAGACCTGTGGTCTGGTGGTTGGTATTATGAGTGAGACCTGTGGTCTGGTGGGGGGTATTATGAGTGAGACTTGTGGTCTGGTGGTGGGTATTAAGAGTGAGACCTGTGGTCTGGTGGTGGGTATTATGAGTGAGACTTGTGGTCTGATGGTGGGTATTATGAGTGAGACCTGTGGTCTTGTAGCGGGTATTATGAGTGAGACCTGTGGTCTGGTGGGAGGTATTATTAGTGAGACCTGTGTCTGGTGGGAGGTATTATTAGTGAGACCTGTGGTCTGGTGGTGGGTATTATGAGTGAGACCTGTGGTCTGATGGTGGGTATTATGAGTGAGACCTGTGGTCTGATGGTGGGTATTATGAGTGAGACCTGTGGTCTGATGGTGGGTATTATGAGTGAGACCTGTGGTCTGGTGGCGGGTATTATGAGTGAGACCTGTGGTCTGGTGGGAGGTATTATTAGTGAGACCTGTGGTCTGGTGGGGTATTATGAGTGAGACCTGTGGTCTGATGGTGGGTATTATAGTGAGACCTGTGGTCTGTGGTGGTATATGGTGAGACCTGTGGTCTGTGGGGGTATTATTAGTGAGACCTGTGGTCTGATGGTGGGTATTATGAGTGAGACCTGTGGTCTGGGGGGTATTATTAGTGAGACCTGTGGTCTGGGGGAGTATTATGAGTGAGACCTGTGGTCTGGTGGGAGGTATTATTAGTGAGACCTGTGGTCTGGGGGGTATTATTAGTGAGACCTGTGGTCTGGTGGGAGGTATTATTAGTGAGACCTGTGGTATGGGAGGTATTATTAGTGAGACCTGTGGTCTGGGGGGTATTATTAGTGAGACCTGTGGTCTGGGGGTATTATTAGTGAGACCTGTGGTCTGGGAGGTATTATTACTGAGACCTGTTGTCTGGGGGGTATTATTAATGAGACCTGTGTTCTGGTGGGAGGTATTATGAGTGAGACCTCTGCTCTGGGGGGATATTATTAGTGAGACCTGTGGTCTGGGGGTATTATTAGTGAGACCTGTGGCCTGGTGG
This sequence comes from Cherax destructor, assembly GCA_009830355.1. Taxonomy (NCBI): domain Eukaryota; kingdom Metazoa; phylum Arthropoda; class Malacostraca; order Decapoda; family Parastacidae; genus Cherax; species Cherax destructor. The sequence continues at coordinate 1,671 of WNWK01009348.1, read as the reverse complement.
GTATTATGAGTGAGACCTGTGGTCTGGTAGGGTATTATTAGTGAGACCTGTGGTCTGGGGGTATTATTAGTGAGACCTGTGGTCTGGTGGGTATTATTAGTGAGATCTGTAGTCTGGGGGTATTATTAGTGAGACCTGTTGTCTGGGGGTATTATTAATGAGACCTGTGGTCTGGTGGGAGTATTATTAGTGATACCTGTGGTCTGGCGGTGTATTATTAGTGAGACCTGTGGTCTGGGGGGTATTATTAGTGAGACCTGTGGTCTGAGGGATATTATTAATGAGACCTGTGGTCTGGTGAGAGGCATTATGAGTGAGACCTGTGGTCTGGGGGGTATTATTAGTGAGACCTGTGGTCTGGGTGGGTATTATTAGTGAGACCTGTGGTCTGGGGTGTAATATTTGTGAGACCTGTGGTCTGGGGGGTATTATTAGTGAGACCTGTGGTCTGGGGGTATTATTAGTGAGACCTGTGGTCTGGTGAGGGTATTATTAGTGAGACCTGTGGTCTGGTGGTATTATTAGTGAGACCTGTGGTCTGGGGGGTATTATTAGTGAGACCTGTGGCTGGGGGGTATTATTAGTGAGACCTGTGGTCTGGGGGTATTATTAGTGAGACCTGTGGTCTGGGGGTTTATTAGTGATACCTGTGGTCTGGTGGGGTATTATTAGTGAGACCTTGGTCTGGGGGGTATTATTAGTGAGACCTGTGGTCTGGTGGGGGGTATTATTAGTGAGACAAACACTAATGGCAAACAAATGTGTATTAGAAGGATTATTTTATACCGGGCGGCTGAGATGTAGAAGCCAGTGGTCGAGGGAGCATTTGTGAAGGGGTGTCATGGAGCTTGGGTTTTGTAGGTTCGGCCAAGATTGTTTTTTTATTTTGTTTGTATTCTTATGGTAATACGGACCTGTATTAATGTGGGGCCTATTTAAGATTTGGAGAGTACAGAAATAATAGTATTATTTGCCTGCTGCCTAAAGGCCAGCAGAAAAAGGGGAGGTCCATGAAGACCCACTTATTTCATGTAGCCTAACTTTCAATAACTAGTGGCAGTGTACTAGTGAGTTTTTGGCAAGATGTTAAAAGTGGTGTAGGCAGATTGTGTAAATAGTGTTAATGATAATATAATGTATTTTTTTGTGTATGTGGGTTCATCTGACCTTCCTGGGTATCAACCTGTTTAGTGAAGTAACAAGCTTGGTCCTATTATCTGGTGTATTTATTTTATAGTTTATATCCCCCTAGACAAAGCTTTAACTACAAGGCGCCCAGCCTGTTCTTACGGAACACACTTCAGTCATTGGTAGGTCACTTCAGTCTTGGGGTACTAATCACTGGTAGGTCACTTCAATCATTGGTAAGTCACTTCAGTCATTGGTAAGTCACTTCAATCATTGGTAAGTCACTACAATCATTGGTAGGTCACTTCAATCATTGGTAGGTCACTTCAATCATTGGTAAGTCACTTCAGTCATTGGTAAGTCACTTCAATCATTGGTAAGTCACTACAACCATTGGTAGGTCACTTCAATCACTGGTAGTTCACTACAATCACTGGTAAGTCACTTCAATCATTGGTAAGTCACTTCAATCACTGGTAGTTCACTACAATCATTGGTAAGTCACTTCAATCATTGGTAGGTCACTTCAGTCATTGGTAGGTC
>WNWK01009347.1:37500-77424 GCA_009830355.1 Cherax destructor | reverse complement strand
TATTTTGGATATATTTAACAGCTACACAGCTGAAGAAAATACAAAATGAATATAAATGAAAATACTCATTTCTGAACAAGAGAGAAGTAATGCTAAAAAATATGTACCAACTCAAAGAATTTTTAGTATCCAGAAGACAATACAGATTAAAAAAAAATAGTATACAAAAACACATACACCACCATTATATATTCATCAAATTACAACAATTTACAAGATGGAGTTGTAAGAGAAGTGAATGTAAGTGTTGGCAAGAGGTGTGGGGTTAAAAGATAAAGAATCTAACACAAAGTGGGAGTTGTCACAGTTACCTTTGCTGATGACACTGTGCTTTTGGGGGATTCTGAAGAGAAGTTGCAGAGGTTGGTGGATGAGTTTGGTAGGGTATGTAAAAGAAGGAAATTAAAAGTGAATATAGGAAAGAGTAAGGTGATGAGGATAACAAAAAATTAAATAACGGAAGATTAGATCTCAGATTGGAGGGAGTATGGAGGAGGTGAATGTGTTCAGATATTTAGGAGTGGATGTGTCAGCAGATGGGTATATGAAGGATGAGGTGAATCATAGAATTAACAAGGGAAAAAGGTGAGTGATGCACTGAGGAGCTTGTGGAGACAGAGAACTTTATCCATGAAAGCAAAGAGGGAATGTATGAGAGTATAGTTATACCAACACTCTTGTATGGGTGTGAGACATCGGTTGTGAATGTTGCAACAAGGAGAAGGCTGGAGGCAGTAGAGATGTCATGTCTGAGGGCAATGTGTGGTGTGAATATAATGCAGAGAATCTGTAGTTTGGAGATTAGGAGGAGGTGTGGGATTACCAAAACTATTATCCAGAGAGCTCAGGGTTATTGAGATGGTTTGGACATATAGAGAGGATGGAACATAGAATGACTCAGTGTGTATAAATCTGTAGTGGAGGAAGGCGGGTAGGGTCGGCCTAGAAAAAGTTGGAGGGAGGGGTAAAGGAGGTTTTGTGTGCGAGGGGCTTGGGCTCCAGCAAGCGTGCGTGAGCATGTTAGATAGGAGCGAATGGAGACAAATGGTTTTTAAGACTTAACATGCTGTTGGAGTGTAGGCAAGGTAATATTTATGAAGGGTTTCAGGAAAACCAGCAGGCCAGACTTGATTCCTGGAGATGGGAAGTACACTGCTGGCACTCTGAAGGAGGGTGTTAATGTTGCAGTTTTGTAGCTGTAGTGTAGCACACCTCTGCAAGACAGTGATGGAGTGAATGATGATGAAAGCTTTTCTTTGTTAGGCCACCCTGCCTTGGTGGGAAGCGGCCTATGTGTAAAAAAAAAAAAATTATAAGCACAGCATTGTACACAAAACTGACTTTGGGATACAGAGAGATGCAGTACACATACTTGGCATTGGCTAAGGCATGTGCTCTAGCTTGTGCTTGCTCTTCAACTTTCTTTGTCGCCGCTCTAACTGCGCTATGATTTTCAGCGGCGGTACGAGCACGCGCTCCTCCTGAAGCCGACGCTCAAGTCCACTGATAGTCGATCTATCATTTTGTCGAGCAGTTACCAGCCCATGAAGCCTAGGGAAAGGAAAGAAAAATATGTTAATATTTTGCTAAAAATCAACTACAGTGGTCCCTCAACTAACGAACTTAATCCGTTCCAGCAATAGTTCTTAGCTGCGAAAGTTCGTAATTTGAAACCTTATTTCCCATAAGATATCCATGGGGAAGTGGAATAAGAATCTTTCCTCCGTAAGCCATGCGTGTTGTAAAAGTCAACTAAAATGCCGGGAGAACAATGGGCTAGTAACCCCTTTTCCTGTATAGCTTACTAAAGAAAAGAAGAAAGAAAACCGTCAAAGTGGGATGTTTGAATGTGCGTGGATGTTGTGCGAATGATAAGAAAGAATGATTGTAGATGTTATGAATGAAAAGAAGCTGGATGTCCTGGTTTTAAAAGTGAGACAAAGCTGAAGGGGGTAGGAGAGTTTCAGTGGGGAGAAATAAATGGGATTAGATCAGGGGTTTCAAATAGAGTTAGAGCTAAAGAAGGAGTGGCAATAATGTTGAATAATCAGTTATGGCAGGTAAAGAAGGAATATAAATGTATAAATTCAAGGATTATGTGGAGTAAAATAAAGGTTGGATGTGAAAAGTGGGTTATAGTAAGTGTTTATGCACCTGGAGAAGAGAGAAGTGTAGAGAGAGAGAGATTTTGGGAAATGTTGAGTGAGTGTGTGGGAGTTTTGAACCAAGTGAGAGAGTAATTGTGGTTGGGGATCTTAATGCTAAAGTGGGTAAAAATGTTGTGGATGGAGTAGTAGGTAAATTTGGGGTGCCAGGGGTAAATGTAAATGGGGAACCATTAATTGAGCTATGTGTAGAAAGAGGTTTGGTAATAAGTAATACATATTTTATGAAAAGAGGATAAATAAATATACAAGGTATGATATAGCACGTAAGGAAAGTAGTTTGTTGGATTATGTATTGGTGGATAAAAGGTTGATGAGTAGGCTTCAGGATGTACATGTTTATAGAGGGGCAACGGATATATCAGATCATTATTTGGTTGTAGCTACAGTTAGAGTAAAGGTAGATGGGACAAAAGAAAATGGCAACAGCAAGTAAGAGAGGTAAAAGTGTATAAACTAAGGGAGGAGGAAGTTAGGGTGAGATATAAGCAACTATTGGCAGAAAGGTGGGCTAGTGCAAGTAGGAGTAGTGGGGGGTTGAAGAGAGTTGGGATAGTTTTAAAAATGCAGTATTAGAATGTGGGGCAGAAGTTTGTGGCTATAGGAGGGTGGGTGCAGGAGGAAAGAGGAGTGAGTGGTGGAATGAAGAAGTAAAGGGTGTGATAAAGAGAAAAAGGTAGCTTATGAGAGGTTTTTACAAAACAGAAGTGTTAATAGAAGAGCAGAGTATATGGAGAGTAAAAGAAAGGTGAAGAGAGTGGTGAGAGAGTGCAAAAGAAGAGCGGATGAAAGAATGGGAGAGGCTCTGTCAAGAAATTTTGCTGAAAACAAGAAAATTTTGGAGTGAGATAAACAAGGTAAGAAAGCCTAGGGAACGAATGGATTTGTCAGTTAAAAACAGAGTAGGGAGTTAGTAGATGGGGAGCTGGAGGTATTGGGTAGATGGCGGGAATATTTTGAGGAACTTTTAAATGTCGATGAAAAAGGAGGCGGTAATTTCATGTACTGGCCAGGGAGGTACAACATCGTTTAGGAGTGAAGAAGAGCAGGATGTGAGTGTGGGGAGGTGCGTGAGGCATTACGTAGAATGAAAGGGGTAAAGCAGCTGGAATTGACGGAATCATGACAGAAATGTTAAAAGCAGGGGGATATAGTGCTGGAGTGGTTGGTATTTTTGTTTAATAAATGTATGAAAGAGGGGAAGGTACCTAGGGATTGGCAGAGAGCATGTATAGTTCCTTTATATAAAGGGAAGGGGATAAAGAGAGTGTAAAAATTATAGGGGAATAAGTTTACTGAGTATACCAGGTAAAGTGTATGGCAGGGTTATTATTGAAAGAATTAGAGGTAAGACAGAAGTAGGATTGCAGATGAGCAAGGAGGCTTTAGAGTGGGTAGGGGATGTGTAGATCAAGTGTTTACAGTGAAGCATATATGTGAACAGTATTTAGATAAAGGTAGAAGTTTTATTGCATTTATGGATTTAGAAAAGGCATATGATAGAGTGGATAGGGAGCAATGTGGCAAATGTTGCAAGTGTATGGAATAGGTAGTAAGTTACTGAAGGCTGTAAAGAGTTTTTATGAGGATAGTGAGGCTCAGGTTAGGGTGTGTAGGAGAGAGGAGATTACTTCCCGGTAAAAGTAGGTCTTAGACAGGGATGTGTAATGTCACCATGGTTGTTTAATATATTTATAGATGGGGTTGTAAAAAGTAAATGCTAGGGTGTTGGGGAGGGGTGGGATTAAATTATGGAGAATTAAATGCAAAATGGGAGTTGACACAGTTACTTTTTGCTGATGATACTGTGCTTATGGGAGATTCTAAAGAAAAGTTGCAAGGTTAGTGGACGAGTTTGGGAGAGTGTGTAAAGGTAGAAAGTTAAAAGTGAACATAGATAAGAGTAAGGTGATGAGGGTATCAAACGATTTAAATAAAGAAAAATTGGATATCACATTGGAGAGAGGATTATGGAAGAAGTAAATGTTTTCAGATATTTGGGAGTTGACGTGTCAGCGGATGGGTTTATGAAGGATGAGGTTAACCATAGAATTGATGAAGGAAAAAAGGTGAGTGGTGCATTGAGGTATCTGTGGAGACAAAAACGTTATCCATGGAGGCAAAGAAGGGAATGTACGAAAGTATAGTGGTACCAACACTCTTATATGGGTGTGAAGCATGGGTTGCAAATGCTGCAGCGAGGAGGAGGCTGGAGGCAGTGGAGATGTCCTGTCTAAGGGCAATGTGTGGTGTAAATATTATGCAGAAAATTCGGGAATGTGGAAATTAGGAGAAGGTGTGGAGTTACTAAAAGTATTTGTCAGAGGGCTGAAGAGGGGTTGTTGAGGTGGTTTGGTCATTTAGAGAGAATGGATCAAAGTAGAATGACTTGAGAGCGTATAAATCTGTAGGGAAGGAAGGCGGGGTAGGGTCGTCCTAGAAAGGTTGGAGGAAGGGGTAAAGGAGGTTTTGTGGGCGAGGGCTTGGACTTCCAGCAAGCATGTGTGAGCGTGTTAGATAGGAGTGAATGGAGACGAATGGTTTTGGGACATGACGATCTGTTGGAGTGTGAGCAGGGTAACATTTTGTGAAGGGATTCAGGAAACCAGTTAATTGATTTAGTTGGACTTGAGTCCTGGAAATGGGAAGTACAATGCCTGCACTTTAAGGAGGGTCTGGATAGTGACAGCTGGGAGGGACTTTTCTCAGCTGTGTATCTGAAGCCTCTGCAAAGAAGTGATTATGATATAGTTGTGAATTTGAATGTTTTTTTTTTTTCGACTGTCGGCTGGAGAGGCGAGTGACAAAAGAAAAAAAAGAATAAATTTCATATATTCATACCATTTCACTATATATAATTTTTTTCACTGTCTTTTAGGGCAGTCTCACGAGGCAGGTAGACACCGAAAAAGATACTCCCTGCATATCATACAACACCTCTTAAAGTGCAGCATTCGAATCACCTCACTTCAGATTTCGAGCATTAGAAATCAGGCTATTGACCTCATTTCATCAGGACTCAAGTCCAACTAAATCAAGTAACTGGTTTCCTGAATCCTTCACACAATGTTACCCTGCTCACACTCCAACAGATCGTCATGTCCCAAAACCATTCGTCTCCATTCACTCCTATCTAACACGCTCACACATGCTGCTGGAGTCCAAGCCCTCGCCCACAAAACCTCCTTTACCCCTTCCTCCAACCTTTTCTAGGACGACCCCTACCCGCCTTCCTTCCCTACAGATTTATACGCTCTCCAAGTCATTCTACTTTGATCCATTCTCTCTAAATGACCAAACCACCTCAACAACCCCTCTTCAGCCCTCTGACAAATACTTTTAGTAACTCCACACCTTCTCCTAATTTCCACATTCCGAATTTTCTGCATAATATTTACACCACACATTGCCCTTAGACAGGACATCTCCACTGCCTCCAGCCTCCTCCTCGCTGCAGCATTTGCAACCCATGCTTCACACCCATATAAGAGTGTTGGTACCACTATACTTTCGTACATTCCCTTCTTTGCCTCCATGGATAACGTTTTTGTCTCCACAGATACCTCAATGCACCACTCACCTTTTTTCCTTCATCAATTCTATGGTTAACCTCATCCTTCATAAACCCATCTGCTGACACATCAACTCCCAAATATCTGAAAACATTTACTTCTTCCATAATCCCTCTCTCAATGTGATATCCAATTTTTCTTTATTTAAATCGTTTGATACCCTCATCACCTTACTCTTATCTATGTTCACTTTTAACTTTCTACCTTTACACACTCTCCCAAACTCGTCCACTAACCTTTGCAACTTTTCTTTAGAATCTCCCATAAGCACAGTATCATCAGCAAAAAGTAACTGTGTCAACTCCCATTTGCATTTAATTCTCCATAATTTAATCCCACCCTCTCCCCAATCCCCTAGCATTTACTTCTTTTACAACCCCATCTATAAATATATTAAACAACCATGGTGACATTACACAACCCTGTCTAAGACCTACTTTTACCGGGAAGTAATCTCCCTCTCTCCTACACACCCTAACCTGAGCCTCACTATCCTCATAAAAACTCTTTACAGCCTTCAGTAACTTACTACCTATTCCATACACTTGCAACATTTGCCACATTGCTCCCCTATCCACTCTATCATATGCCTTTTCTAAATCCATAAATGCAATAAAAACTTCTCTACCTTTATCTAAATACTGTTCACATATATGCTTCACTGTAAACACTTGATCTACACATCCCCTACCACTCTAAAGCCTCCTTGCTCATCTGCAATCCTACTCTCTGTCTTACCTCTAATTCTTTCAATAATAACCCTGCCATACACTTTACCTGGTATACTCAGTAAACTTATTCCCCTATAATTTTTACACTCTCTTTTATCCCCCTTCCCTTTATATAAAGGAACTATACATGCTCCTGCCAATCCCTAGGTACCTTCCCTCTTTCATACATTTATTAAACAAAAATACCAACCACTCCAGCACTATATCCCCCTGCTTTTAACATTTCTGTCATGATTCCGTCAATTCCAGCTGCTTTACCCCTTTCATTCTACGTAATGCCTCACGCACCTCCCCACACTCACATCCTGCTCTTCTTCACTCCTAAACGATGTTGTACCTCCCTGGCCAGTACATGAAATTATCGCCTCCCTCTTTTCATCGACATTTAAAAGTTCCTCAAAATATTCCGCCATCTACCCAATACCTCCAGCTCCCCATCTACTAACCCCTACTCTGTTTTTAACTGACAAATCCATTCGTTCCCTAGGCTTTCTTACCTTGTTTATCTCACTCCAAAATTTTTCTTGTTTTCAGCAAAATTTCTTGACAGATCCTCTCCCATTCTTTCATCCGCTCTTCTTTTGCACTCTCTCACCACTCTCTTCACCTTTCTTTTACTCTCCATATACTCTGCTCTTCTACTAACACTTCTGTTTTGTAAAAACCTCTCATAAGCTACCTTTTTCTCTTTTATCACACCCTTTACTTCTTCATTCCACCACTCACTCCTCTTTCCTCCTGCACCCACCCTCCTATAACCACAAACTTCTGCCCACATTCTAATACTGCATTTTTAAAACTATCCCAACTCTCTTCAACCCCCACTACTCCTACTTGCACTAGCCCACCTTTCTGCCAATAGTTGCTTATATCTCACCTAACTTCCTCCTCCCTTAGTTTATACACTTTTACCTCTCTCTTACTTGCTGTTGCCATTTTCCTTTTGTCCCATCTACCTTTTACTCTAACTGTAGCTACAACCAAATAATGATCTGATATATCCGTTGCCCCTCTATAAACATGTACATCCTGAAGCCTACTCATCAACCTTTTATCCACCAATACATAATCCAACAAACTACTTTCCTTACGTGCTATATCATACCTTGTATATTTATTTATCCTCTTTTTCATAAAATATGTATTACTTATTACCAAAACTCTTTCTACACATAGCTCAATAATGGCTCCCATTTACATTTACCCCTGGCACCCCAAATTTACCTACTACTCCATCCACAACATTTTACCCACTTTAGCATTAAGATCCCCAACCACAATTACTCTCTCACTTGGTTCAAAACTCCCACACACTCACTCAACATTTCCCAAAATCTCTCTCTCTTCTACACTTCTCTCTTCTCCAGGTGCATAAACACTTACTATAACCCACTTTTCACATCCAACCTTTATTTTACTCCACATAATCCTTGAATTTATACATTTATATTCCTTCTTTACCTGCCATAACTGATTATTCAACATTATTGCCACTCCTTCTTTAGCTCTAACTCTATTTGAAACCCCTGATCTAATCCCATTTATTTCTCCCCACTGAAACTCTCCTACCCTTCAGCTTTGTCTCACTTAAAGCCAGGACATCCAGCTTCTTTTCATTCATAACATCTACAATCATCTCTTTCTTATCATTCGCACAACATCCACGCACATTCAAACATCCCACTTTGACGATTTTCTTCTTCTTCTTTTTAGTAAGCTATACAGGAAAAGGGGTTACTAGCCCATTGTTCCCGGCATTTTAGTTGACTTTTACAACACGCATGGCTTACGGAGGAAAGATTCTTATTCCACTTCCCCATGGATATGAAAGGGAAAAGCAATAAGAACAAGAACTATTAAGATAAAATCAAAGAAAACTCAGATGAGTGTGTATACAATAAACGTGTACATGAGTTTTGTCAGGAGAGCACTCAAACCGCTCTAAAACGTCGAAATATGCAATACAATACCATTTTAGGACATTTTAAGTGTAAGTAGAAGTAGCAAGACGTACCTGAAATCTTGCATGTTTATGAGACAGAAAAAAGACACCAGCAATCCTACCATCATGTAAAACAGTTTCAGGTTTCTGTTTCACAGTCACCTGGCAGGATGGTAGTACCTCCTGAGTGGTTGCTGTCTACCAACCTACTACCTATAAATATATATATATATATATATATATATATATATATATATATATATATATATATATATATATATATATATATATATATATATATATATATATATAAATATATATATATACAGTGGTACCTCGACTTACGATGGTCCCCAAACTCACCCTTGTATGTAAGTTTATTTTTTAAATGCTTTTGTAAGTGTAATTTTGGGGGTCTAAAAGGACTAGTCTATTTTACAACATTTCTTAAGGAGATAAATTCGTTTGATAATGACACTTGAACAGCATTCTGGAATGAAAAAATATCGTAAGTCGAGGTACCACTGTATATATAAATATATATATATATATTTTTTTTTTTTCAACAAGTCGGCCGTCTCCCACCGAGGCAGGGTGACCCAAAAGAAAGAAAATCCCCAAAAAGAAAAAACTTTCATCATCATTCAACACTTTCACCACACTCATACATAATCACTGTCTTTGCAGAGGAGCTCAGATACGACAGCTGAGAAAAGTCCCTCCCAGCTGTCACTATCTCAGACCCCTCCTTTAAAGTGCAGGCATTGTACTTCCCATTTCCAGGACTCAAGTCCAACTAAATCAATTAACTGGTTTCCTGAATCCCTTCACAAAATGTTACCCTGCTCACACTCCAACAGATCGTCATGTCCCAAAAACCATTCGTCTTCATTCACTCCTATCTAACACGCTCACACATGCTTGCTGGAAGTCCAAGCCCTCGCCCACAAAACCTCCTTTACCCCTTCCTCCAACCTTTTCTAGGACGACCCCTACCCCGCCTTCCTTCCCCTACAGATTTATACGCTCTCCAAGTCATTCTACTTTGATCCATTCTCTCTAAATGACCAAACCACCTCAACAACCCTCTTCAGCCCTCTGACAAATACTTTTAGTAACTCCACACCTTCTCCTAATTTCCACATTCCCAATTTTCTGCATAATATTTACACCACACATTGCCCTTAGACAGGACATCTCCACTGCCTCCAGCCTCCTCCTCGCTGCAGCATTTGCAACCCATGCTTCACACCCATATAAGAGTGTTGGTACCACTATACTTTCGTACATTCCCTTCTTTGCCTCCATGGATAACGTTTTTGTCTCCACAGATACCTCAATGCACCACTCACCTTTTTCCTTCATCAATTCTATGGTTAACCTCATCCTTCATAAACCCATCCGCTGACACGTCAACTCCCAAATATCTGAAAACATTTACTTCTTCCATAATCCCTCTCTCCAATGTGATATCCAATTTTCTTTATTTAAATCGTTTGATACCCTCATCACCTTACTCTTATCTATGTTCACTTTTAACTTTCTACCTTTACACACTCTCCCAAACTCGTCCACTAACCTTTGCAACTTTTCTTTAGAATCTCCCATAAGCACAGTATCATCAGCAAAAAGTAACTGTGTCAACTCCCATTTTGCATTTAATTCTCCATAATTTAATCCCACCCCTCTCCCCAACACCCTAGCATTTACTTCTTTTACAACCCCATCTATAAATATATTAAACAACCATGGTGACATTACACATCCCTGTCTAAGACCTACTTTTACCGAGAAGTAATCTCCCTCTCTCCTACACACCCTAACCTGAGCCTCACTATCCTCATAAAAACTCTTTACAGCCTTCAGTAACTTACTACCTATTCCATACACTTGCAACATTTGCCACATTGCTCCCCTATCCACTCTATCATATGCCTTTTCTAAATCCATAAATGCAATAAAAACTTCTCTACCTTTATCTAAATACTGTTCACATATATGCTTCACTGTAAACACTTGATCTACACATCCCCTACCCACTCTAAAGCCTCCTTGCTCATCTGCAATCCTACTCTCTGTCTTACCTCTAATTCTTTCAATAATAACCCTGCCATACACTTTACCTGGTATACTCAGTAAACTTATTCCCCTATAATTTTTACACTCTCTTTTATCCCCCTTCCCTTTATATAAAGGAACTATACATGCTCTCTGTCAATCCCTAGGTACCTTCCCCTCTTTCATACATTTATATATATATATATGCGACTAAAATGCCGGGAGCAAGGGGCTAGTAACCCCTTCTCCTGAATATATTACTAAATGTAAAAGGAGAAACTTTCGTTTTTCCTTTTGGGCCACCCTGCCTCGGTGGGAGGCGGCCGACGTGTTGAAAGAAAGAAAGAAAGAAAGAAAGAAAGAAAGAAAGAAAGAAAGAAAGAAAGAAAGAAAGAAAGAAAGAAAGAAAGAAAGAAAGAAAGAAAGAAAGAAAGAAAGAAAGAAAGAAAGAAAGAAAGAAAGAAAGAAAGAAAGAAAGAAAGAAAGAAAGAAAGAAAGAAAGAAAGAAAGAAAGAAAGAAAGAAAGAAAGAAAGAAAGAAAGAAAGAAAGAAAGAAAGAAAGAAAGAAAGAAAGAAAGAAAGAAAGAAAGAAAGAAAGAAAGAAAGAAAGAAAGAAAGAAAGAAAGAAAGAAAGAAAGAAAGAAAGAAAGAAAGAAAGAAAGAAAGAAAGAAAGAAAGAAAGAAAGAAAGAAAGAAAGAAAGAAAGAAAGAAAGAAAGAAAGAAAGAAAGAAAGAAAGAAAGAAAGAAAGAAAGAAAGAAAGAAAGATATATATATATATATATATATATATATATATATATCTCTTTCTTCTTTCAACACGTCGGCCGTTTCCCACCGAAGCAGGGTGGCCCAAAAGAAAAAACGAAAGTTTCTCCTTTTACATTTAGTAATATATACAGGAGAAGGGGTTACTAGCCCCTTGCACCCGGCATTTTAGTCGCCTCTTACGACACGCATGGCTTACGGAGGAAGAATTCTGTTCCACTTCCCCATGGAGATAAGAGGAAATAAGAACAAGAACTAGTAAGAAAATAGAAGAAAACCCAGAGGGGTGTGTATATATATGCTTGTACATGAATGTGTAGTGTGACCTAAGTGTAAGTAGAAGTAGCAAGATGTACCTGAAATCTTGCATGTTTATGAGACAGAAAAAAGACACCAGCAAACCTACCATCATGTAAAACAATTACAGGCTTTCGTTTTACACCCACTTGGCAGGACGGTAGTACCTCCCTGGGCGGTTGCTGTCTACCAACCTACTACCTAGATATATATATATATATATATATATATATATATATATATATATATTTTTTTTTTTTTCAACAAGTCGGCTGTCTCCCACCGAGGCAGGGTGACCCAAAAAGAAAGAAAATCCCCAAAAAGAAAATACTTTCATCATCATTCAACACTTTCACCACACTCATACATAATCACTGTCTTTGCAGAGGAGCTCAGATACGACAGCTGAGAAAAGTCCCTCCCAGCTGTCACTATCTCAGACCCCTCCTTTAAAGTGCAGGCATTGTACTTCCCATTTCCAGGACTCAAGTCCAATTAAATCAATTAACTGGTTTCCCTGAATCCCTTCACATATATATATATATATAAATAAAATATTGTACCTTAAAATAAGGCGCCGATCATCCTTCCCTTACATAACTGTTGTACGAAAACAAAGATAATGGCAGAAAAGTGGTAAAAGCACCGAACATAATGAACAATGATTCAATTGAAAGTAAACAAAAATGTGGAACACCAAAAAGAGGTAGATGTATATGCGAGGCCCTCCTGTATACACACAGTATTGAAAACATGAGGAAGGTATTGGATGAGGTCAGAAGTGGACCATCAATGCCTGTTGAAAGAAGTCGTGGAAGAAGCAGTGAATACCTTTATTAATTTTTCCCAACATTAAAAAAGATGTAATAATATTGGTAGAATTATCGACAATATGTTAAGTAAAAGGACACAAATGCAACTAATGTGACATTTTATTGTGGCAACGTTTCGCTCTCCAGGAGCTTTTTTCAAGCTCCTGGAGAGCGAAACGTTGCCACAATAAAATGTCACATTAGTTGCATTTGTGTCCTTTTACTTAACATTAAAAAAGATGGTGGTGAGGATTATGAGGTTGGGTCATCAGTTTGGAGGGGTAGGGTTTTTGAAAATAAGTGAAAGAATTGCTTAAATCACATGAAAAAGTGTTCTCTATTAACCAAATTAAAGAGATGCTGATGACTGAGGTCAAATAAATTCAAGATGAAGCTCCTAATACCAAACGGATTCAGAATGCTAAATATTTACAAATTAAAGTCTGATGAACCAGTAATTTTAGTGATGGACAGATTATTAGAGCTGGATCTAGTGATGAAAAGAGTAGATCCAGTGATGGAGTGAAGAAGGTGAAGATTGCCCTTCTAAGCTACAATGAACTCCACTGACTGTTTATGCTTTCAATCAGGCAGGTGCCTATCAAAGGTATTGGGTCAATTCAAAATCCCTTCCATGAGCTCCACCACCTCTAATACTACCTCAATTGAGGCTATAGCATAACAATGGACCCCCGGTTAATGGCCATAATTCGTTCCAGAATGCTGTTCAAGTGCCATTACCAAACGAATTTGTTCCCTTAAGGAATAATGTAAATTAGATTAGTCCTTTTAGACCCCCAAAAATACACTTAAAAAAGAACTTACAAAAATACACTTACATAATTGTTCGAGTTTGGAGCAGTACGTATACCGGGGGTCCCTGTATCTACAACTAGTGGCACAGACACAACATGGTGGGTAGGTAATGGTAAAGGTACTATATAAGGAGTAATCTAGAGGGAGGGTGTAAAAATAGATGTTGAGAGTACAGGCATTCTGCAGATGTGTGAACAAAGTGAGTAGAGGCAAGTGTTCTATATCTATAGCTAATATCTAATGGAATCCGACATTATGCTGGAAAATGAGGAATGTAATATTCAATGAGAACCAATATACTGTTAGAGAGTAAGAAAGGTAATATTTGATGGATGCATGAAAATCAGAAAGATAAATTGCAATTATTTTTGGAGCAGGGAAGTACAGTGCCTCCACTCTGAAGGTGAAGCAGGTTGAATAATTTTGAATATACTGAATATACTTTTTCAGGTCACCTTATCTGGGTGGAAAACAGCAGAAAACATAGAATGAATGGTAACAAAAAAGAAACAAAAAAGTTGTTTATAAAGAAAATAGCAAAAGACAAATCATGTAACTTACTTATTTTGCAAGTTGTCATTGTCTTGCTGAAGCTGGTTCATCTCCTGCCTCGTGATTTTATCGCTAGAAATGAGTGTATTGATCTGATTGCGAAGCTCCTGCTCAGTTTGCCGTGATGCTTGCAGGTCTGCCTTCAGCCTCTTTATATCAGCTTCAAGCCTAAGGAAGAGCATTATTGTCCTAAGCACTTAGTACATCACAATAATACACTGAGTTGAAAAGCCTTGATATAAAAAAAAGCATTACTCCTATAGATATTAATATTTCTTGGAATACATTTATATACAATGAACATTCACTGTAATAAAATTTAGTTTTTAAAATACTTTTTCCCACTACCCATTTATATTTTCAATATTTTCTTCTACATTGCATCTCTCTAAAAAATATTTTTCTATTAACATATTCTCAACATACCAAGCACATAGTACTTTTATTCTGGAAAAACAATGAGTTGAACCATGTACATTTTTTGTCAACTGTCTGCAATATGCTATCTAAGATCACAGAAAATAAAACAACTAGGATACCTTTTGTAAATTTCTCTCTTAACTTCAGCATATTCCTAATAAATAAAGTAAAGCAACAACAAATACAAACCCAGATAAACAAGGATGTTTGTCTATCCAGTAGCTCGGACTATACCCTAATTCATCCATCCAACTCAGTTCTAGTCAGTAACAGAAACTGGGCATGTTAGGGCTAAAATATGTACAAGAAGACTGGTTATAACCTTAACCAGATGATGAATGTGCATCTGTGGCTATCACAGACAAATGACTTGCGAAAGAAACTTACAGTATAAGATAATTTTAAGAACAGATGGCAAAATGTGAAGAGCGTGCATCCTTTTCCCCTTCAATCAATCCTTACTCCCTGCTGCTTAGTGATCTAACTCTCTCCCATATTTAAACATTATCTGGATACTACTATCTAAAACCAGAAGCAATATATGACTGCCCTCTTAGCACATCAAGTCCAGATATTTAGAAGGCTTCCTGCTCTTTTACATCAACCTCCCTTCCTTTTTTATTCCTCCTCCCATCAATATTTCTCATCCTCCTCCCTACACATAAAATAAAAATCCCAATGGTTTAATAACCACTATTGTAGCATTAGCTTTAAAAGAAAGTAAAGCTCATCACACACATGGAAAAATCAAATACGTAGACAGCATGAACATGAGTACAGTGTCAGTGGTCAAGTGTTAGTCTTCTCCTGTCATGAAATGTATTAAGTATTGCCTTAAGGTAGTCGTTCCCATTACCACCAAAACAGAGCAACATGTTTGACTTTACTTTATTTTTACTGTAACAGATACGTATTTTTATTATTGTTTATTTTTTATTAACACATCGGCCGATTTGTGGGCGAGGGGCTTGGACTTCCAGCAAGCATGTGTGAGCGTGTTAGATAGGAGTGAATGGAGACGAATGGTTTTTGGGACATGACGATCTGTTGGAGTGTGAGCAGGGTAACATTGTGTGAAGGGATTCAGGGAAACCAGTTAATTGATTTAGTTGGACTTGAGTCCTGGAAATGGGAAGTACAATGCCTGCACTTTAAAGGAGGGGTCTGAGATAGTGACAGCTGGGAGGGACTTTTCTCAGCTGTAGTATCTGAGCTCCTCTGCAAAGACAGTGATTATGTATGAGTGTGGTGAAAGTGTTGAATGATGATGAAAGTTTTTTCTTTTTGGGGATTTTCTTTCTTTTTGGGTCACCCTGCCTCGGTGGGAGACGGCCGACTTGTTGAAAAAAAAAAAAAAAAAAAAAACATCGGCCGATTCCCACCAAGGCAGGGTGGCCGAAAAAGAAAAACTTTCATCATCATTCACTCCATCACTGTCTTGCCAGAGGGGTGCTTTACACTACAGTTATAAAACTGCAACGTTAACACCCCTCCTTCAGAGTGCAGACACTGTACTTCCCATCTCCAGGACTCAAGTCCGGCCTGCCGGTTTCCCTGAATCCCTTCATAAATGTTACTTTGCTCACACTCCAACAGCACGTCAAGTATTAAAAACCATTTGTCTCCATTCACTCCTATCAAATACGCTCACACATGCTTGCTGGAAGTCCAAGCCCCTCGCACACAAAACCTCCTTTACCCCCTCCCTCCAACCTTTCCTAGGCCGACCCCTACCCTGCCTTCCCTCCACTACAGATTTATACACTCTTGAAGTCATTCTATCTCGTTCCATTCTCTCTACATGTCCGAACCACCTCAACAACCCCTCCTCAGCTCTCTGGATAATAGTTTTGGTAATCCCGCACCTCCTCCTAATTTCCAAACTCCGAATTCTCAGCATTATATTCACACCACACATTGACCTCAGACATGACATCTCCACTGCCTCCAGCCTTCTCCTCATTGCAACATTCACCACCCATGCTTCACACCCATATAAGAGTGTTGGTATAACTATACTCTCAAACATTCCCCTCTTTACTTCCATGGACAAAGTTCTTTGTCTCCACAGACTCCGAAGTGCTCCACTCACCCTTTTCCCCTCATCAATTCTATGATTCACCTCATCCTTCATAGACCCATCTGCTGACATGTCCACTCCCAAATATCTGAATACATTCACCTCCTCCATACTCTCTCCCTCCAATCTGATATCCAATCTTTCGTCACCTAATCTTTTTGTTATCCTCATCACCTTACTCTTTACGTATAATTATCTATAATTGCTTCATCATTTAAATTTATGCTCATAGTTATCTTATACTCTGTGGGCCTGGGGTGAGAAAGGACCTCTGCTATCTGCCAAAATATACTGTATTCATAAGGAAATGAATGAGCATATGCAGAGTAGAGGTTCCAATACACAAAATTAATAATTAAATTTGGTAAGCCAAAAAGCTAGATGAAATGACTGGGACTAAAAATGTGCTGCTCTAATATAATCCCCTTTTTATATAATATTACTTGTACTTCTAGTATACAGCTAAGGAGGAACTGTGGCCTTCATACTATTTTAGTTTTGGAATATAACTTAACATCAACAACACAGGAGCAAAAATTACCGAATAATGCTGACAGTCTCCTCCTTGGGCCCATGAGTACTGTCTTTGTTGCTTTCTTTATTTTTGTTTTTCTTATCTCGAGAAGCAGGTCCTCCACCTCCTGAACCAGAATCTCGTAGGTTGTTTGTATGAGATCCTGGAATCTTTGCTGACCCGTTACTCTGCAAATATTAACATTAAGACACAAGTTATATTTATAAATAAGTAAATCATCAGAGAAAATAAAGCCCTGATAATGATCCAAAACAGACCAAAACATTGTACAGGTATAAGTTTCATATCTGTTCTGTTGGTTAGTAGGGGACTGTGACATTTATTAACATGTGAATATACTAACCAGATATCAGCCCTTCCTCTAGAAGGATGCTGCCTCAGTCACATACTATCTATGGAGGCAAAAAAAAAAAAAAAAAAAAAAAAAAAAAGGAATGTACCAGACTATAGTGGTACCATTACTTTTATTTGGATGCAAGGCATAGGTTTTGAATGATGAAGTGAAAAGGAGGCTAGAGGAATGGGGATGTCATGTCTGAGAGAAATGTGTGGTGGAAATATCATGCAGAGAATTAGGAGAGTAGAAATTAAAAAGTGATGTGGGGTGACCTAGAGTATAATTCAAGAGGGCTGAGGAGGGGTTCTTGAGGTGGTTTGGGAATGTAGAGGATGGAGAGAAATAGGTTGAAAAAGAGGGTATATAAACCTAGGGTGGAAGGTAAGAGGGAGTCATCCCAAGAATAGCAGGAGGGAGGGGATCCAAGATGCTTTGAGTTTAGGGACTTGAGCATTCAGCGTATTAGATAGGAGTGAATGGAGACGAGTAGTTTTTTAATGAGTATGCTGCTGGAGTGTGAATATGGTAACTTTTATGGAGGGATTCATGGGAAACAACCCCACAATCAGATTACCCACAACGGAGGGTAATCTGATGGTGATATCAGCACACTTTCGAAAATATGGTGATTGTGTGAATGATAAAAAAAAAATTTTCTTTGGGTCACCCTGCTTTGATGAAAGATGGTTGATGAATTAAAAAAAAATCATAATTACCTATTTGTGTAAGTAAAGCAGTACTGGGAATGTAATAATTGATAAGTTTGCATGAACACAGCATAACCTTACCTGTATTGAAGCATTAACACGCTTCTTTTCAGTTTCTAAACTTCCACTGAGCCCAGAAGTTTGAGTAGAACCACCACCACACGGGGTGCTTCCTCCAGAGTTAGTTTTTGCACTCTTGTCTTTCTCTGCTTCACTTTCATCATAGTCATTCACAGACTTTGAATTTGACCACCTAGCCATTCAAAGGTAGAATTAGGAAATTAAAAATAAAAAAATATATATAGACTATAAAAAAAAAAGTTCACTGAGCCTTAACTGAGAAGTACAGTGCTGTTCAATAGTGAGAGGACACCTCTGTTTCATTTTATCTTTCCTACAGATATAAAAGGTTAAAAAATTATGTATTTATTGAAACTAAGTTCAGTTATTATTGGGTGTTTCTTTATCAAACTTTGCAGATAGGAAAATGTACATAGAGAAACCAACAGATTAAGAATACCAAGCAAAAGATTTTAGAAATGCATTTAAGCACCGTCAATCTGTATTAAGATATTCTAAATACAATTCTAAATTATACAGGAATGTAACTACCTGAATCCAAATACAGTGGTACCTCGAGTTACGATGGTCCCCAAAATTGCCCTTTTATGTAAGTTTATTTTTTTAAATGCTTTTGTAAGTATATTTTTGGGGGTGTAAAAGGACTAGTCTATTTTACATTATTTCTTATGGGGATAAATTCGTTTGGTAATGGCACTTGAACAGCATTCTCGAACGAAAAAATATCGTAACTCGAGGTACCACTGTAAATTGAAAAACATAAAATACGAAAGTAATTTGAGTCAACTTTAAATTAGTTTCATATAATCTAGCTCCTATGTATGTTTAAATTATTGTAGAAAATATCAAACCTATACATACCCTTTTTTCTGCATATATTCAAGCTCTGCGTGAATGGTGCCATTAGGAAGGCGATTTTTGTCTGGTCGGTGTATAGGTGGTGGGGGACTATCCTCACCAGGCTGGTTTTGTTCAGGCAGCTTTGTATCAACCCTCAGTCCTCTACTACCTCTGCTGCTACCACTGCTACCAATACAACCACCCCCACCACCCCCTCCCCCCCCACTTCCACCTCCACTACTACTGCTGCTACTACTACTGCTGCTGCTACTGCTACTACTACTACTGCTACTGCTGCTACTGCTACTGCTACTACTACAACTGCTACTAAGATTGCAGCTTCCTCCTGTTGGGGAAAAAAAAAATTAGGAGGAAAAACACATCTCTGAAGGCTGGTGATAAAAAATATATTTCTGATGTGTATTATGTTAAAAAAATATAAGATAAAGAGTGCAAATTAACCCTTAAACTGTCCACACGTAAATATACGTTTACGTGCGTAGCTGACCGAATATTTCGAGAAAAAAATAAATTGTTCTTTTTCTTTAAAATGAAGAGTGCATTTTGTTTGTCATTCCCACATATTGTAATACTGCACACACTTGAGTGCACAGACCCATTCTCTAATCTCTAGGCAACTCAGGCTTATCGTGGCAAGGTTAAAAGCATTTGAAAAAAAAACGTAGATCTACGTTCGGAGCAGTACGCACCTGAACGTATATCTACGTGTGGACAGTTTAAGGGTTAAAGTCTTGTAGATCACAATCCTTTATGTACAACTTAATAAACCTGTTACACTGTAAACTTAAATACAGTAGTTTTTATATTAAAAATATAAAAAATCTTTCACACAGGTATTAATATTTTACATACAATGGCTGGGATAATTCACAAGTATCCCACAAGCTGGAGATAAATCTTTAGCACATAATTTGGTACATCTTGGACAATTATCAAGTCATGACTTCATATTGGTCTAGGATGGACCAAAATGTCTAAACATTTGTCTTCAATTTGTGAATTAGTTGCAAACTTAAAAGTTAAGAGACTAATTTCAAATTATCTTAATATCTTATACTTCCAGAGGCATACAAGATCAATTACCAATTTCAAATAATGTTCAACATCATTGTAAGTTGCACAGATACAAACCATACACGTATAACTGAAGAATTAATTCTTACCCGTGTGGTTGATGGTGGCAGAAGTGACCTCCACCTCACCGCTGATACTGACTTCTTCACTTTTCTCCTTGACACCTGTGAAGGAACAAGACGAAACACTCATGTATTTAAATTACTACATTTATTAAAAACCTCAGAATACCTAATGATTAGTGATGCAAGTGTGTGAAATATGGCTTGTAATCAAGCTGTGGAGGCACTATAAGTAACTGAAAAAAAGATAATACGTACTTCATTATTACAATTAAACCTGAGACCTTGTGGGGCTGGGTTCCTAGAGGTGACATGAATCCTAAAGCTGAATTATTTACACACAAAAAAAAACATTTTTTTTTTATCACATGAGCCATCTCCTGCCCTGGAAAGACAACCCTCAAAAAGGAAACATTCTTTCTTTCTTTATTCAATATGGTAGCTGTCTTGCTAGAGGTGTGCAGGCAACACAATACAAATATTACTCCACTCTAACAACCAACTCCTCCTTCAAAGTAGTCACTGTACTGTACTTCCCATGTCCAGGACACACATTTGCCCATACAGTGGAACCTCAGTTTTCGTTTGCCCTGGTTTTCGTCGAATTCGGCTTTTGACGACTTTTTTTTGTCAAAATTTTGTCCCAGTTTTTGTACATCCACTCGGTTTTTGTTGAGTTGACAGTGATCCGCCATACCAAACGCGTCTGCCTGCCCGCGCTCACACAAAGCATCCCACGCGTTCTGACTGAGTCAGAACGTGTGGGATGCTTTGTGTGGAATGTATTGTCTGGGGAAATCCATGGGGTTCGATGTGAGTGGCCAGGATGTGGAAGAGTTGGTGGATGACCACAGGGAAGAGCTAACCACTGAAGAGCTGCAACATCTTCAACTGGAACAGCAACAGACTGCATCTGAGGAAATTGCTTCAGAGGAGGAGGAAGAGAGAGGGAAGAATGTGCCTTCTTCAGTAATTAAGGACATGTGTGCAAAGTGGAATGAGTTGCAAAGTTTTGTGGAGAAATATCACCCTAACAAAGGTGTTGCAAGCCATGTCTGCAACATGTTCAATGACAATGCCTTGTCCCATTTTAAGCAAATCTTAAAGAGACGCCAGAAACAGACCTCTCTAGACAGATTTTTTGTGCGACAGGGGTCCAGTGCCAGTAAAAGACAAAGACGGGAAGTAACCCTGGATAGGGACTTGATACCTGAAGTCCTTATGGAAGGGGATTCCCCTTCCAACCAATAACCTCTCCTCCTCCCTCTCCCCTCCTCGCCGTCTTCCATACGCCAACAAGTCTCTTCAATAAAGGTAAAAGTGATGTTAAATGTTCATTTATCCATTTCATTAGTCATTTATATTTATTTCTCATTGTTTTCTGTATGTAAAACTAGTTATTCTCTATAAAATGTATTTTGTGTTAATACTTTTGGGTGTCTGGAATGGATTAATTGGATTTACATTATTTCTTATGGGAAATATTGCTTCAGTTTTTGTACAATTCGGTTTTCGTCAGACTTTCTGGAACGAATTAATCAGGAAAACCGAGGTTCCACTGTATATCTCTATATAGTGCTTTAGTCTGCTTATTACTGACAATCATAAAACAGAATGAGCATGGTGCTTAGTGCACAGCACTAAGCAAAAGTACAATGGAAACCAAGAAAAATGTGAATGCATCAACCATTCCAAGACATTACTCCCACTTTCTTTCAGTCTTAAGCTTATCTATCCCTGTTGATATTTCATAACTCTGACACACTTGCTTCATTCTCACTTATGCCTCTTCACTCCTAATAGCTATCATTTCCTTGTTCTAAACATGAAATTTATGCCCACACTTTCTTGATAACATTTAACTACAGTATTTCTAAAATATTCTCTCCATCTCTAAGATATACACGGTACCAAAATTGTTATTAGTCATCTGAGGAGCACTAAACCTGAAGGAGTCATACAGTGCTTGGGGAAATGGGAAGCAATTAGGTTCAATCCAAGGAAGGGCAAGTGTTGAGATGGATTCGGATGGCATCAAGGAAAAAAAATATAAACAAGACTAACGTAGTCCAAAAAAAAATGAATACATAAGGTTGAGTAAAATATACAGTACTAGAGTTAACATTTATAGTGCTGTTAATGGCTTGCATGCACCACTATGACTGAACCCTGTCATCACTGACTGGTACACAAGTAATCAATACTTACATTTATCAGGACTAGATGTGACTTGCAACTCTGGTGGCAATGCCTCTTGGAGAAGTTGCAAATAAAATTCATTTTCTTTAGCAACTTCACGCTGCTTTCTCTGAAAAAGATTTTTTTTTTAAACTAATCTCCTCAAGCATTCTGTCTTAATAATTTTTCCCTTCATGTATAACCCACTACAATATTTTAAAAGCAAGTACATACTGTAACCTGATAGGGAAAAAAATGACTGAACTACATTCACCAGTTCTAAACCCAATTTCCACCCATTAATTGACTTTATAATGGTCCAGGAAGCACCAATATGTTGTCTGAAGTGTCTTCTCTAAAGAATAAGCTAACTGTGAATGGAAATCAGATACTATTACTATATATGCTACAAAATCCTACATTCCAGGACATGCTCTTGACACACAACCACTATAATGGATAAGTTCACATAAGGCCAATCAGGCCATTTCTCACCACATCTAACTTCTTCACTCATCTCCATCAGTCACATGTATTTCTTGACATACCTTTTCCTATAAGATGTACATTTATCTACTAAGAAGAAACTTTGACTTACATGAAAAAATATTCCCTCTTTTTACCAGTGCTTCATTTTTCAGCCTGATTTTTATTTCATCTTTTGTCAAGTGTTCATGACACTTTTATTCAAGCAAACTTCATTACATTTTTTTATCATGTCAGTCATTTACCACCAAGGAGGGATGACCCTAAGTAAACACAATTACCATCACTCATTCCCTACCCGTCTTTCCAGAAGTGTACAAACATCAAAATTCAGAGGATCCCACCCATCCTTCAGAGTGCAGGAACTGTATCTCTCACCTCCTAAACTTGTATATTTTATTCAAAACAAGTATTAAACCCATATAAGCCATACAACACTGTGGGTTGGGGTGTTTAAGGGTAGGAGCACCTCCACAACTGCAACATCCCTACTCATCCTGTAGAGTGCAGGCACTATGCTGTATTTTCTAACTCCAGAATTCATATTTGATTAGTCAGACATATACTATACTATATACATAAATATACTGTATACTGGTGAAGCACTCTAAAACAAGAAAGTTTAATTCCAAATTCCGATAAAAGATGCCTGGCATCTTACTCCTGAGAGTGCTTTTACTTACCCTCAGGCACAACAAATGCATTTTCATGACTTATACAGTTAAAAAAATTAAAATGAGACTTCTATATTGATGACAGCAAAATGTCAAGAATTTGTAATTCTTTTATATGAAGAACAACATCAGTACTCACCTGTCTCAATCTGTACCCAACATAACTTTTTAAGCCGAACCCTAAAGTTACTACTGGATACCCAATACTGAAAGAGAGAAAAAAGATATCTTATCAAAAAGTTATTATTTCTTAAACAAGTGAAGCATTATACTGTACTACATAAGTACAGTACAACATTATAAGAAAGGTGGGAAATCATCAAATCAATGACAATAAATATGCATGCATGCATGCACGCACGCACACACACACGCACGCACAGAGGTTGGATATTCAAGCTCCTAAAACTCAAAAGCCTCTTTTTAAAGAGATAGTTAAAAAATCAAATAGTACAGTGGACCCCCGAGTAACGTAAAAACTTCATTCCAGAAGTCTGCTTAAGTGCCATTACCGAACGAATTTACTCCCTTAAGGAATAATGTCACGTAGGTTAGTCTATTTCAGACCCCCAAAAATACACTTCCACAAGCACTTACAATATTATACTTACATAATTGTACGATTTCTCCATGGGGAAGTGGAACAGAATTCTTCCTCCGTAAGCCATGCGTGTCGTAAGAGGCGACTAACATGCCGGGTGCAAGGGGGTAGTAACCCCTTCTCCTGTATATATTACTAAATGTAAAAGGAGAAACTTTCGTTTTTTCTTTTGGGCCACCCTGCTTCGGTGGGAGACGGCCGACGTGTTGAAAGAAGAAGAATTGTACGATTTCCGGGGTGTTCGTTACTCGGGGGTTCACTGTACAGTAAACCCCCGGTTTACGTAATTAATTCGTTCCAGAATGCTGTTCAAGTGCCGTTACCAAATGAATTTGTTCCCATAAAAAATAATGTGAATTAGATTAGTCCTTTTAGACCTCCAAAAATACACTTACAAAAGCACTTACAAAAATACACTTACATAATTGTTCGAGTTTGGAGCAGTACGTAAACCGGGGGTCTACTGTACTTGGTTTGGACAATCAAGTAAGCAAAAAATGCACAGCAACCACCCTCCCCAAATGCTTAAAAGCAAATTTCAGCGAATTCCTGGTAGAAATAGGGCTGCTGCATATAAGCAATTAAACACACAGTACTGTAAATCCATGCAAAGGGTAAAACCTCCACTCACTGTATGTACATGTCTTATATTACCTCACAATAACAATGACAAGTTAAATGACTAATAAGTTGAGGAAGCCTAGGGAACAAATGGATCTGACAGTTAAAAATAGGAGAGGAGAGTTATTAAATGGAGAGTTAGAGGTATCGGGAAGATGGAGAGAATATTTTGAGGAGTTGTTAAATGTTGATGAAGACAGGGAAGCTGTGATTTCGGGTGTAGGGCAAGAAGGAATAACATCTTGTAGGAGTGTGGAAGAGCCAGTTGTGGGTGTAGGGGAAGGTTCGTGAGGCAGTGGGTAGAATGAAAGGGGGTAAGGCAGCTGGGATTGATGGGATAAAGATAGAAATGTTAAAAGCAGGTGGGGATATAGTTTTGGAGTGGTTGGTGCTATTATTTAATAAATGTATGGAAGAGGGTAAGGTACCTAGGGATTGGCAGAGAGCGTGTATTGTTCCTTTGTATAAAGGCAAAGGGGACAAAAGAGAGTGCAAAAATTATAGGGGAATAAGTCTGTTGAGTGTACCTGGTAAAGTGTATGGTAGAGTTATTATTGAAAGAATTAAGAGTAAGACAGAAAGCAGGATAGCAGATGAACAAGGGGCTTTAGGAAAGGTAGGGGTGTGTAGACCAAGTGTTTACAGTGAAACATATAGGTGAACAGTATTTGGATAAGGGTAAAGATGTTTTTTGGCATTTATGGATTTAGAAAAGGCGTATGATAGGGTAGATAGGGGCAATGTGGCAGATGTTGCAGGTGTATGGAATAGGAGGTAGGTTACTGAAAGCAGTGAAGAGTTTTTATGAGGATAGTGAGGCTCAGGTTAGTGTGTGTAGGAGGGAGGGGGACTATTTCCCAGTAAAAGTGGGCCTTAGACAAGGATGTGTGATGTCACCGTGGTTGTTCAATATATTTATAGATGGGGTTGTAAGAAAAGTGAATGCGAGGGTCTTGGCAAGAGGTGTGGGGCTAAAAGTTAAAGAATCAAATACAAAGTGGGAGTTGTCACAGTTGCTTTTTGCTGATGACACTGTGCTTTTGGGAGATTCTGAAGAGAAGTTGCAGAGGTTGGTGGATGAATTTGGTAGGGTGTGTAAAAGAAGAAAATTGAAAGTGAATATAGGAAAGAGTAAGGTGATGAGGATAACAAAAAGAATAGGTGACGAAAGATTGGATATCAGATTGGAGGGAGAGAGTATGGAGGAGGTGAATGTATTCAGATATTTGGGAGTGGACATGTCAGCAGATGGGTCTATGAAGGATGAGGTGAATCATAGAATTGATGAGGGGAAAAGGGTGAGTGGAGCACTTGAGTCTGTGGAGACAAAGAACTTTGTCCATGGAAGTAAAGGGGAATGTATGAGAGTATAGTTATACCAACACTCTTATATGGGTGTGAAGCATGGGTGATGAATGTTGCAAAGAGGGGAAGGCTGGAGGCAGTGGAGATGTCGTGTCTGAGGTCAATGTGTGGTGTGAATATAATGCAGAGAATTCGGAGTTTGGAAATTAGGAGGAGATGCGGGATTACCAAAACTATTATCCAGAGAGCTGAGGAGGGGTTGTTGAGGTGGTTTGGACATGTAGAGAGAATGGAACGAGACAGAGTGACTTCGAGAGAGTATAAATCTGTAGTGGAGGGAAGGCGGGGTAGGGGTCGGCCTAGGAAAGGTTGGAGGGAGGGGGTAAAGGAAGTTTTGTGTGCGAGGCGCTTGGACTTCCAGCAAGCATGTGTGAGCGTATTTGATAGGAGTGAATGGAGACAAATGGTTTTTAATACTTGACGTGCTGTTGGAGTGTGAGCAAAGTAACATTTATGAAGGGATTCAGGGAAACCGGCAGGCCGGACTTGAGTTCTGGAGATGGGAAGTACAGTGCCGGCACTCTGAAGGAGGGGTGTTAATGTTGCAGTTTTATAACTGTAGTGTAAAGCACCCCTCTGGCAAGACAGTGATGGAGTGAATGATGATGAAAGTTTTTCTTTTTTGGGCTACTCTGCCTTGGTGGGAATCGGCCGATGTGTTAATAAAAAAAAAAAAAAAACTAATAAAACTAGGATCAAACACGCCAATGGCAAAACCTTAATAAGATTAATTTTTAACACTGGCCATTTCCCACCTCGGTAGGCTGAGCCAAGGAAGGAAAAACTTGCATTACTCATTCTCTAGTTGTCCTTGCACAAGTGCACACCCATCACAGTTCAAACAACCTTCCATACCACAACATCCCTGTTAAGGATTATTTTTATTTTTTTAACACATTGGCCATTTCCCACCGAGGCAGGGTGACCCGAAAAATTCTTTTTTTTTTCATCACTTACTCCATCACTGCGCCAGAGGCATGCCTACACTATATAATTTCATGAATTTTGAAAAGTACATAACTGTGAAACTATTTATCCAATAAGTGAATAACTTATCTTTAGCGATTCAGTATTGGTACTTACCAATGTGCAGCAAAGGGTCTGCACAAATCTAAGTGGAAGGGAACATTTTTTATATCTTTGAGGCGCACAAGTGCCTCAATGTAGATGAAGAGTGCCCACAATATTACTGTGGGCATACACACACCACGTTCTGCAATACAAAGGCATAAATGAACACATACAGTACTAGAAAGTGCCTTCCCTGTTTCTTGCTTAGTTTGAATAAGTGTTGATTATCAAAGTTAAATCCCATACACACTTCTATTCCTGATGAGAGCCAATACTGCAATATTACAAAAATGGGTACATGTTTGCACTATGTAAGACTGAGTAAAGAATATTAAAAAAATGAAAGACAACTCTCTGTCTAATGATACCTAAAATAATCATTCAAAGTACTTGAAAAATCCCTCAACCAATTCAATCTCTGAACCTATTTTCAAATATACACATGCAGATCTTATCAAGTTTCAAACCAAACAACCCCAAATTTTAAAACTATGTCAGCAAGTTGAAGTAGAATAACAGTGACTGATAAAATGATAACATGAGAAAGATATTTTTCAGTAATAGCATTTAACAGATTACTATCAGAGGACCATATAAATGCAGAAGTAAATCCTTTACATTGCCATCCAATCTTTAAGATGCAGTAGTTTTAAAATATTGGACAGTATATACAGATGGAGAAATGTTACCTATTAAATACAATAATGACCTCCTTGGATTATGGTAAGGGATACATTCTGTGAGGCTACAGGAGTAATTATATACTTAAGCAGTAATAGGGAAAGAGGTTCAAAAGCCCGCACCCAGACCTAGTACAACCATCAGCCTATTATCCAGAGATCAAACAACCAACTGAGCCACCTAAATGTATAACCAACTGAGGTTCCAGTTTCCATATACTGTACTGTACTTTACTCTTATCATCACATTCCTGTTTGCATTCACTGTGTCAACTTTCAGTGCAGTGCTTATTGCTCAATAACAAAACCAGCCACATAATCCTTTTATAGAGGTGATTAATATATTTATCACATGAAACTGTACATTACACTGTAATGTACAATTCATGTGGTAAGTGATATATACAGTATATCACTCTTCGGAGTACATACTACTCAGAAAATTATGACTTAGTGCAGAGGAATTCTTTTACTTTGTACTTGGCTTGGTAAATGGTTCTGCCAACAGCCTGAAAACAACTCCAAAAAAATTCAAAATGATGTTGAAAGAAAGGTGCAGCAAAAGGCAGAAAACAAGTGCTGCGTCAAGTGTTCTCATGAGCCTTTAAATGTACCAGCAGCTACCTCCTACCCATTTTTTTGCTTTTATGTATTTGATTTGATTTTATTCATTTAGCATGAATTGCCAAGTAAAATTATGGTAATATTTATAACCATAAGCTTTACATACTATACATACATATACATATGCTGTTAAAGCACATATAGTTACAAGTATGATAAAATGAGCATTAAAGTGGGTATACTTGACATGGCGTATCGATGTCAAAGGATCTTTCATTAGTCAAGGAATTTCTGAGTTCAAATCAGATGATTTGCTTCATAACCTTTTTGCAACCATGATTGACATGATGGTGCTTGTTGCATCACGTAATTACTAAGTGTTAAAATACGAAACTGATGCTATGTGATAATGGCATAGTCTATTCAATTTGTAAAGGAATTTCATTATTTAACACCATATTTCAGTTTACAGCCTAACATAAAATGATTTACATGGAGTGCATGTATGTACTTCACAAGATGATAAAGATAACAGACATTGGTGAGTACCATTTTTTATTCAGTTTGTACTGTAATGTTTTGTCTCGGAATTTTTTTTCAATGGAAATTTTCCCTAGATTTTCAGTCAGGTAACTGGATGGCCCTAAACTTAAAAACACCTCTAGTCCCAATTGATTCAAGCTTATGGAGTTCAACTGTACCTCCATAGCTTTAACTAAACCATGGTTAAAAATATTTTCATGTACTGTATATGAAGTATTTTTCAACATTTTGTCCATTGAATAGGTGACATGTTGGGTTTCATAAAAATACACTACTGTATAATGAAATTAAATCTACATATTGTATTAAATTAAAACTGTTTAGTAAACAGTACAGTATAATGCGAAAAATTATAATATACCTGTGTGCCAAACAAACTGGACCCAGACATAGGTGGAAGCGGCGAAGAAAAGCCAATTCACCGGGATGAAGAGAAGGCAGATCATATCCGATGTTAGTGCCATGCACACAAACAATACGGAAAATGCCTGTAAAGAGAGTGAATGATTGACATTATCTAGTAGGGTGCTGTTACAGAAAGGATTTAGTTAAAGAAGAGTTCAAAATCAATTACAGGATATTACTGTACAACACACATACTATATGTAGAGATACTTAACCCTTTGACTGTTTTGGCCGTATATATACAGTGGTCCCCCGCCTAACGAGCAAAATTCATTCCAGAAGCCTGTTCAAGTGCCATTACCGAACGAATTTACTTCCTTAAGAAATAATGTCACGTAGGTTAGTCTATTTCAGACCCCCAAAAATACACTTCCACAAGCACTTACAATATTATACTTACATAATTGTACGATTTCCGGGGTGCTCGTTAGGCGGGGGACCACTGTACGTCTTACGAGCCAGTGTTTCGGACGTATTTATACGCCTAAATTCTAGCGGCTTCAAATCAAGCGGGAGAAAGCTGGTAGGCCCACATGTGAGAGAATGTGTCTGTGTGGTCAATGTGCGCTGGATAAAAAAATCCAGCAGCACGCAGTGCATAATGAGAAAAAAAACCGATCGTGTTTTTGGATTAAAACGCCGACTTTGAGGTGTATTTTCGTATAGTATTTATGATTATATTCTCGTTTTCTTGGTCTCATTTAATAGAATGGAAAACATATTACAGAAATAAAGATGTTTTTGATTGGTTTCACTATGAAAACGACCTTGAAATTGAGCTCAAAGTAGCGGAAATGTTCAATTTTTGCCATGTTCAAGAGTAAACAAATCACGCCACGCGTACAATATACGTCAACTGGTGAGTCTAATATTCTTTCAAAAGTGCACTGATATTATTTATACCATTTTTACAATAATGCAGTAGTCTGCATAACAGTAAATCTTCTATTTTTTGTGTGAATAAAAAATCAAAATAGAAAGCAAGAGTAATGTAAGAGGGACCTGGAGACATGACTAATGAACAGAGAAAATGTTATTTTAGTGCCAGGAATGTCTGCATTGTTTATTCTGGACCCTATTTTGAAATTAATATCCTTTTTAATTATCGTGAAATTGGCCAAATTGCCAATTTCTGACCACTTTATTGGGTAGTTGAAATTGGTAAATGGGCGGTTTCTTGTACTTAATCGATATAACAAATGGAGTTCTAAAGAAATAGCTATGAGTTTGGTCAACTGAAACAATGGAATTGGCCGAAAATAGGGCTCAAAGTCGGCGAAATCGCTAATGCGTATATATCGCCGAGATCGCTAACTTCGCGAGAGCACAATTCCGTAAGTTTTCCATCAAATTTCGTACTTTTGGTGTCATTACAATCATTTCATGAGAAATTTTTTTTTTCCTCGACTACTTTGCGACAGAATGAGTTTCAGAAATGGGCTTGCGACAGTCAAAGGGTTAACAATAACTACTAGATCCCTTTCTCTGTAATACAGTACCTACTCCCAAAAGTTCTTCCATTTCCATGAAATATGAGAAATATGGCCCATCGTAAGTTGATACTTACCAGACCCTGGTAGCGGAAAGAGTCGTAGACACTACGTAGAAGCAGCCAAAAGGGCCACAAGTATTCAAAGCGGAACTCCAGAAGGAAATCTGCCG
This sequence comes from Cherax destructor, assembly GCA_009830355.1. Taxonomy (NCBI): domain Eukaryota; kingdom Metazoa; phylum Arthropoda; class Malacostraca; order Decapoda; family Parastacidae; genus Cherax; species Cherax destructor. The sequence goes on along the minus strand of WNWK01009347.1, from coordinate 46,705 downwards.
CCAATACAAGCAGCCATACCAGGAGAAACTTGATGTATACAAAGGTGCTGTTGAAATAGAACAAACACTGATAATATAAAGTTCTTATTTACTGTAACTAATTTTTAACTGGCAGATAGATTACTTTTGCAACTGGAAGATAATTTATGCCATTGGTTGATAGTGTCTCATTAGCATATTATTTTTAAAGTCATAAGAATGTACCTACAGTACAGTACGTATATGCATTATTTATATACATGTATTTGCTAAATATAATCTAAATCTAAGTCAGTAACATTGGTTACTACATAATTATATACTACATGACTAGCAGTAATACTGCAGATAAATACATGATCACTACTGTACTGTAGTAGTGGCAGTAGTTGACCCAGCTATATTAAATCTTATGACAATAGCCATTTTCCATCAAGATTGTGACCCAAAGAAGTAAACAAATTCATCATCACTCATTCAGTAGCTGTCTTCCCAAAGTATGCAGATATTATAATTGAAATATCCCTATAAACTGCAACACTGCCACTCATCCTTCAGAGTGCAAGCACTGTGCTGCTTACTTCTAGAACTAAGTCTTTATAACCAGTTTCCCTGAATCCCTGCTTAAATATTACTTTACTTATATACTCCAATACCACCTTAAACCCTAAAAATCACTTGTCTTCACTCATCATGCTCTAACATGTTCATATATACCTGCTGGATGCTGAAGCCCCATCACTTAAAACCTCCACATCCTCCCTCCCTCCCTCTCTGGGTCATTCCCTGCATCTTCCCATCCAAATTTATACTTTCTCTTTCTTGGTCAACTTCTCTAGGCCTCATCTGGATCAGATCATGGGAGTGATGACTGCCAGAACTATTACCAGTTAAACCACAGGCAAGTACATAAATACTGCTGATACAGTTACAGAGAATAATCTTACACTGTAACCTCTGTGTTTAAACATCAAAATATAGGAGAAAAGTTGCAGTTTACAAGTAGTTATTTACAAGTGTAATATTTTTATTAGCTATTATGTTGAAATTAAGACATATGTGCAACATCTGGGTATCTTTATAGTAAACGTTTCGCCATCCAGTGGCTTTATCAATACAAAATTCTAGGACATAATATGAAGACAGTAGAACTATATACAAAAGATGAGGTGGTCAGTCCCTCGGCCTTGGAGTTGGTGTGTTCAGCACCGTAGGTGTGGAGATTATGAAGAACAGGTAAGCAGGCTTGACCTTAAATAGGCGACAGCTGATAGGGACGGGTAGCAGACGAGAGCATAGTCACTGGTAGGCGGGATTTCCCAGTGGAAGTAGGTCATACCCAAAGAGATGGATTAGTTGTAGTAGTAGCCGTGAAGGTTATGTTGTAAAAAAAAAAAAAAAAAAACTCGCAATTCTAAACGTGTCGTATCGGATGTAACTGACATGAAGGACTCGGAAATTGATCATGTTACGTGAAAACACACTAGATACGCCGTGAGTTGTATACGCTGTGCATATACACTGAGAAGTTTATCGTGGCGTATATACACAGATATATTTCACAGGCCATATCAGTTTTTAGCAGGGCCCACTAATTTTTTGGGTATTGGACTCAGTAATTTGCAATAACCAACAAGTGCATTAGCAACTGCTTATCAGCCTTTTGAAAGTAGAAAGGCTGCTTTTACTGACTCTGAGTATGTTTTAGCAACTAATTAATGTATATCTGTCAATCAGGTCCTCAGTGTATCAGACACTGCAACATCATGGAATCTGGATTCTGAGGACCTGCACATAACCTTCACGGCTACGATTACTACTACAACTAACCCATCTCTTTGGGTATGACCTACTTCCACTGGGAAATCCCTCCTACCAGTGACTATGCCCTCGTCTGCTACCCGTCCCTATCAGCTGTCGCCTATTTAATGTCAAGCCTGCTTACCTATTCTTCATAATCTCCACACCTACGGTGCTGAACACACCAACTCCAAGGCCGAAGGACTGACCACCTCATCTTTTGTATATAGTTCTACTGTCTTCATATTATGTCCTAGAATTTTGTATTGATAAAGCCACTGGTTGGCGGAATGTTTACTATAAAGATACCCAGATGTTGCACATATGTCTTAATTTCATCTTGTCGGTATTGTATACCATTCTTGCACAGCTATTATGTTGTAGGTAAAAAACATGTAAGTAATGAACTTTCTGTCATACAACTTTATCACCACACCAGTTCCACTTATTACTTATTACATCCACGGGAAACCACTAAAGTCGTATGGGTCATAAAAGTGCCTGGGGAATGAGAGGCAACTGAGTTTTATCCACAAGAGGAAGGTAGTTCCACTACATTGGATCAAGAGTCCTCCAGCAGCAAAAAGGCAACACTGGAAACAAGAGTAATAAAGATCTCCTGTAGCTATGCAGGAATGTATTGGTAAGTTTATTTAGGCACAGGTACACAAGTACAATCACAGTATAAATTACCCAGGATAACCCAAAAAAGTCAGTGACTTATTTTCATTGGGGTTTTTGGTTTCCAATGGGGTCCTTGGTTTCCAGCAGAGTCCTTGGTTTCCACTGGGGTTCTTGGTTTCCGTTAGGGTCCTAGGTTTCCATTGGGGTCCTTGGGTTTCCCTGGGGGGTCCTTAGTTTCTATTGGGGGTCCTTGGTTTCCATTAGGGGTTCCTGGTTTCTATTGGGGTCCTTGGTTTCCATTGGGGGTCCTTGGTTTCCATTGGGGGTCCTTGGTTTACATTGGGGGTCCTTGGTTTACATTGGGGGTCCTTGGTTTACATTGGGGGTCCTTGGTTTACATTGGGGGTCCTTGGTTTACATTGGGGGTCCTTGGTTTACATTGGGGGTCCTTGGTTTACATTGGGGTCCTTGGTTTATATTGGGGGTCCTTGGTTTACATTGGGGTCCTTGGTTTACATTGGGGTCCTTGGTTTACATTGGGTGACTGTGCTGGCTGCAGTTCATACCAGCAGGACTCACACTATGGCAACCATTCTCAGCAAAGACGCCTAATTAAGTGGCATGCTTGACCTTAATTACCCTCTTCATTTATCTTAACGGTGATTACCTTTCATCATTACCTGGCGAGATAAACAGTGACGAGCACCACTGACCTCACTCACTTATCACTTGTCATCTCTAGTGCACAAATGACCACCTGGCACCTCCAGCTCATACATCCCAGCAGTGTTATCCATTTCCAATACCATCTCGCTGTCATTTCCGTATAACTAGTCAAATAAAGCACAAATAAGGTCAGCCATATTTACAAATGTACCTACCTTCCGTATAATCCTTCACCAATTTTGGTCCGTTTTAACGGTCTACGAAGCTTAGCACAATCCACATTTCTCCTCTTCATTATTTAAGCTTTTATTTTTTTACCCCATACATGTAGTACACAGATCCAAAGTCGAATATCATTTAAATAAAGTTCAGTGTCCGTCCTATACAGTACTTTGTTGTTGTGTCAGCCATCTACAAATATAGAGTCATGAGTCGCCAGGATGGCGATGATCGTCACCTGTCGCACAATAGACGCGCTGCAGCATCTAACATCCTATAAAAGATCCAACCCGACTAGCTATAAGATCGAACATCCCACTTTATAGAATCCAACACTACATCTTGAGAGATCCAATCCCACGCTCAGCAGCATCATTCCCATTCCAAATGTTTTAGACGAAAATGTCATTTTTCTAAACATGGGCAATATGGAAATTTAGCCATCTCTCCTCACTCCTCGCCCGCTCGACTAATCTACCGCCATAATCGTACAACTTTTCGTCACTAGATATTTTTTCACATGGGTAATTACTTGAATATAAATGTTAGCTGCTAGTTTAGTGCTGAGGAGAGGTGGGCAGGAGTGTTGTAGTGAACTGTTTCACTAATGATCGTAATAACCTCGCTAATGATAATTGCTAATTATGAAGAGAAAAAAAATATGCGGAAAAAATGTATAAATGCGAGAATACCGTGCAATGATCATTGCAAGACAAGCGGTAATAATAATAATAATAATAATCATAATTATTATAAATATAATGATTATATTAATTATAATTAATAATAATTATTATTATTTTAATTAATAATAATTAATATTATTCACATTTATATTTGTGAATATAATTGTTTTAAAACACCTCGTATATTAATTTATTAATCAAAACTTATTTACAGTAAGCATGAAGGTGAACGTATATATAATAAATTTCATGGAGCCATTATTTTTATTATTCAATATACATTAAAAGCACATCTTAACCACATATTATAGCCATTATATAGAAGAAGAAAAGATCAACAGACTTTACAACACACCACTATGATTATTATAACCTAGCTGGGTTGGTAGCGCACTCACCTCACACACTGAGGTCCGTGGTTCGATCCCCGGTAAAATAGGTACTTGGGTGTTAGTTGAGTGGTGTGGGTCGCATCCTGGGGACAAAACTGACCTAATTTGCCCGAAATGGAAATAAGTCACTTTAACTTTTTCGGGTTACCCTGGGTAATCTACACATTTGCTGCTATATATGATAATTTATGTAACTGTATTTATGTGTACCTGTACCTGAATAAACTTACTATAAGAGTCTTTCTATATAGTAGTATGTCATTGATGTCACCTATAGTCTGTATAACTTGTACATGTACTTGTAGAAATAAAGTTATTATTGCTATTATTTATCGATCTCATAAACCGCTTTTGATATATTATAACACAATATTCTTCTGTTCTAATTAGAAGATTATGTAATAAGAGACATTCATATGTGACCATTAATGACACTGAACAAGTACAGTGATCAAGAGAGGGCTGCCACAGGGTAGTGTTCTGGCACCTCTAGTGTTTGATGTAAATGATTCAGAAAAACTACTTGAAGAATTAGACACTTGTGCAACATCTGGAGAATCTTCATTGTGGAAACGTTTCGCCAACAAGTGGCTTCCTCAGTCTGAGGAAACCGCAAAATCTTTTAATTCTTCACCTCTGTTGTGCCTCGTCCTGTTTACTGACGAGTCTGACCTAACTTGAGAGGCACGTCAGTTCCCCGGTTTTATAATAATGTTATTTTTCCACTATAATCTACCTTGTTCATAATTACTATCGTATTTGCTTTGTCTGTTTCGTAAGGTGAAGTCTAGAATATTTCCCTAATTCATGGTATAACTTTGAGGACAATTGTATACCTATAACTTTGGTATAACTTTTGGTATAAAAATTGTCTACAACACAATTGTCCTCAAAGATTTGCTATAACTTTTGGTATAACTTAACAAATCTTTGAGGAGTGTCCCTGTTTGCAGATGATGTGAAGTTGATGAGAAGAATTCAATCGGACGAGGACCAGGCAGAATTAAGGAAAGATCCTAAACTTCACCTTTCGAAACAGACAAAGCAAATGCGATAGTAATTATGGACAAGGTGGATTATAGAGGAGAAATAAACATATACGTATTAGGAGACAGGGAAACTCAGGCGCCTCTTAAGGTGTTCATTTGTGTCAGTGACACTACAAGTGTCTGTCATAACACTAATATTAAGTACAATGATGCATAAACATATATCAATAGTGGCCCGTGACCTGGTGGCTAAAGCTCTTGCTTCACACCGCGAGGGTCCGGATTCGATTCTCGGAGAGGGAAGAAACATTGGACGTGTTTCCTTATACGGTTGTCTATGTTCCCCACCAGTAAAATAGGTACCTGGTGTGGGTCACATTCTGGGACAAAACTGACCTAATTTGCCCGAAATGCTCAGCATAACAAGGATCTTTCTATATAGTAAGTAAAAGGACACAATTGCAACTAATGTGACATTTTATTGTGGCAACGTTTCGCTCTCCAGGAGCTTTCTCAAGCCGTTACAAGCGATATATGGACACAGTTGGTATATATATACTGTCAAGGTGAGGTGAAAAAAAAAACCAGTGGTGTTAGAAGTAGTAGTTTCTTGGCTGAACCTATTACCAAGAAACTTCTTCAACGCTATCCCACCTAGAACTCAAGAATGGTACACTGCAGGTCCTTTAAGCCACACTATGTTTTTAACTATCACACTACTTTTAAGACTCACATGCAGCTTTCTCCACCTGACCCAGCATTCTCCACCTGACTGTACCCTATATATATCTCCATGTTGCTCATTTTCCAGGTAGATCTGTCTGTGACTCGATAAAGCCCACTGCGTGGGCGAAACGTTGTCAATAAAGGATCACATTATACTGCTTATGTGTTTATTTTTCCACGGTAAAAGTTCCTGATTTTCGTTCTGCCGACTATATTGGACTTAGAGAACACCTGTCTAATCTCGACTGGGGTAATCTAGCTAACGATTACGATGGGATCTGCGTTTATGATTTTTTTCTTAATAATGTACAACGTGCACAGAGTATATTTATTCCCCAGAGAGAATTTAGGTCAAATAATAACGATCCCAAATGGATTAACAGGAGGCTAAAACATCTATTAGGGGAGAAAAGAGGAATTTATAGGCGCATCAAAAGAGGAGATGTTAACCTTATTGACCAATATGTTCAGTTGAAAAGAGAAGTAAAAAAGGGGATTAGAAAAGCTAAACGTGACTATGAGATTAAGGTTGCTAATGAATCAAAGACCAATCCAAAAGGGTTCTTTCAAGTGTATAGGACGAAGGTGAGGGAAAAGGTAGGACCTCTGAAAATTGGGAATGGACAGCTGACGGATAACGAACTGGAAATGTGTTCTCTATTTAATGACTATTTTTTGTCAGTCTTTACACAAGAAGACGTAAATGAGATTCCAGAAATTAACAATTATTCAGTTCCTGAAGAATTCAAGTTAACTAATATTACTGTCACGAGGGACATGGTTATCAAACAGATAGATAAACTGAAGCAAAATAAGTCCCCGGGACCCGACGAGTTGTTTTCCAGGGTACTTAAAGAATGCAAGATGGAACTTAGTCAGCCATTAACGAATGTGTTTAATACGTCCATCCTAACTGGTGTTGTGCCAGAGATGTGGAAGATAGCTAATGTAGTTCCAATATTCAAATCAGGGGATAAGTCAATTCCATCAAATTACCGTCCAATAAGCCTCACATCTATAGTAGGCAAATTATTAGAATCAATTATAGCTGATATTATTAGAAGTCACCTTGAAGAACATAATTTGATTAATGAATCTCAGCATGGGTTCACGAGAGGTTGTTCCTGCCTGACAAATATACTGACGTTTTTCAATAAAACATTTGAGGCAGTAGACAGTGATAAAGAATATGATATAGTTTACTTGGATTTCAGTAAGGCCTTCGATAGAGTACCTCACAAGAGACTCTTAAGAAAGGTGGCAGCTCATGGTATAGGAGGTAAAGTTCTAGCATGGATAGAGGCTTGGCTTACCAATAGAAAGCAGAGAGTTTCCATTAATGGGGTCAAATCTGAATGGGGATTAGTCACTAGTGGCGTTCCACAAGGATCAGTTTTAGGCCCATTGTTGTTCATAATTTACATAAATGACCTTGATGAAGGAATTGCAAGTGACATGAGTAAATTTGCTGATGATACAAAAATAGGCCGTATAATTAATTCTGCGGAGGATACCAGTGAACTCCAGGAGGATTTGGACAAATTAATGTCTTGGTCTGAAAAGTGGCAGATGAAGTTCAATGTGGACAAGTGTAAGGTACTAGTCCTTGGTAATGAAAATATACCTCGAATAAATAAACTTAATTGAAGTAGAGCTTGATCATACAGAATGTGAAAAAAACTTGGGAGTCATGGTAAGCAGGAATCTAAAGCCAAGACAACAGTGCCTAAGTGTGTGCAATATGGCTAACAGATTACTAGGATTTATTTCAAGAAGTATAAGTAACAGAAGTCCAAAAGTTATTTTACAGCTCTATACATCACTAGTGAGACCTCATTTGGATTATGCAGCTCAGTTTTGGTCTCCTTACTACAGGATGGATATAGATTCATTGGAGAACATACAAAGAAGAATGACTAAAATGATTTACAGTATAAGAAATCTCCCGTATGAAGATAGACTTAGAGCATTGAATTTCCACTCTCTGGAGAGACGTAGAATGAGGGGAGATATCATCGAGGTGTACAAGTGGATGATGGGCATAAACAAAGGAGATATTAATAAAATACTGAGGATATCGAACCAAGTAAGAACCAGAAATAACGGATTTAAATTGGATAAATTTAGATTTAGAAAGGACATAGGCAAGTACTGGTTTTTGAACAGAGTTGTAGATGCGTGGAACAATCTTCCGAGTAGGGTCTACCTGGAGTCTACCTGGAGAGAATTCCAGGGGTCAACACCCCCGCGGCCCGGTCTGTGACCAGGCCTCCTGTTGGACCAGAGCTTGATCAACCAGGATGTTACTGCTGGCCGCACGCAGGGTGATAGAGGCTAGGACCTTGGGTGGCTTTAAAAAGAGATTGGACAAATATATGAGTGGGAGGGGCTGGGTTTGATTGGTGTCGTGAGTACGGGAGTAAATTCTTAGGTAGTGGTGGTTTTGATAAGGACGTGCCTTGTATGGGCCAGCAGGCCTTCTGCAGTGTTCCTCCATTCTTATGTTCTTATAAATGTGCTTATGACTGATTACATCATCTTCATTCCACTACTACATCTGCTGTTTCTGTATTTGACTGAAGAAGCCTACTGTGTAGGCGAAACGTTTCATCAATAAAGATACCTAACTGTTGCACATGTGTCTTAATCGTCAACTTGTCGGTATTTTATAGCATCTTGTAGACAAGAATGGAGGAACACTGCAGTAGGCCTACGGTGATTCTCCCAGAATGAGCTCAGTAATTGTTTTATAAGCCCCGGGGTCCTTCAAAACTGCCGGGTGTGCGGTAAATGAGACACTTTTGAAACATTTGGGTATCTTTATTCTGGAAACGTTTCGCCACAAAGTGGCTTCTTGAGTCCGATGCAGAAAAAAGTGGAATAAGAGAAGGAGTTTGAGGTAATCAGTCCATCAGCCTTGAGTCGATGTGTTGAGTCCATCAAGATTGACGGACTCAACACATCGACTCACGGCTGAGGGACTGATTACCTCAAACTGTCCCATTTATCAGCGTGTCGGTTTTGTAAACTATTTATTCACATGTCGGGTATAAAGAACAAAAAATCACAATACCGTGACTGGAACAATACACAACTAACCCGCACATGGGAGGAGCTTACGACG
>WNWK01009347.1:0-32500 GCA_009830355.1 Cherax destructor | reverse complement strand
GGCATGCGTGCGCAGTGACGTCACTCATTTGGCGTGGTGTGATTGGTTGAGTTTTGTGACGTCACAAGGTAGACAGGCTATGATTAGGTAGCTTTTATGACGTCAGGAAGTAGGCGGGCTGTGATTGGTTGCTTCAAACTGGCGGCGCGGAGTTGGTGGTCAGCTGAGTCTGTTCCTCACTCGTCTCCTGCAAAGTCTGTTTAACAGACCCTCACTTGTATTAAACACTCATGTGCCTCTCCTAGTGCAGTCTGGCTTCGTTGGGCCATTTTCTTAGCTAGCATTTTAGTTTATTCGCTTGTATTGGAAGTGTATACTGTCCTGTGAAGGTAAACCTACAAAAATTTCGTATAAATATGTCTTCAACGCAAATATACGAAGACCAGGAAAACAGAATACCGGCCCAACGAAGAGTGAAAACAGAGGCAGAAACCAGAACTAGCAGCTATGCACAAGCGGCCAGAAGACCAGTGCTTGGAGCCATCAATCCAAATTTGCGCAAACAACCAACCAGAGCAGCAAAGCAGGTGAAGAAACTTCTCTTATCTCACATCATTGTTTACATTCCCTAATGGTTCAAATTGTTTTCAGCCTATTGTAGGTGTTGCTGCATAGGTTGCCGAGGTTTCCTGTGGTCCATGCAGTCTATGGGTGGTAAATGTTGCATAAGGTTGACTTTCACGTTATATATGCAACGGTTCATTCAAATTCTTGTAACTTAAATCCTCTTGACTTTTAAACTTGTTTGGATTTTTACTTTGCGGTTTTGACTGTCCTTGTATATTTTCATTAGTTAAAACTATGACTAGGAGATGAGTGAGATACCAAAGGGGGAGAGAAAGGTCAGTTCCTTTTTGCATTAAGCTCAACAAAGTGGATTGAATATCAAAATATTAAAGCTTCATTACTATTAATATAGTGCACGAGGCTAAATATAAGGAGCACAGCAGTAGGCCTCCCATCCTCCCCTTTCATGGCTCCAACCAGAATGCCTCTCATTCCTCAGGCGCTGTAACTCCTGCAGGTTTAGCGCTTCAATAAAATGACTGTAGTTGCCTATTGGCGCATGACAAGGGTTTAGGGCCTTCCATGCATATTAAATGGTTCATGCTAGGCAGGCCTGTCACTCAATTAAAATAAAATTATAGTGTAAAATTACCTAAAATAACCAAGTCAGTGCCTTGTTTCCGTTGGGGTCTTTTAACTCAGTGGTATCCACATTTATAAACTTTTCAACCATGCCTCGTTGCATAAGACTATCTGATACTATGTAAGCATCTCGTATATTTACTTGATCCCCCCCCCCCCCTTCCCTTTTTTCAAATTCTCCAGTATTTGGTGCAGTGGAGATTTGTATTAGTGCCCATGGGAAGACTTTTTGTTTATTATTATAACCTAAGACTTTCATGGCTGGTCTAGAGAAGGTTAGGTTTGATTGGGTTAAATTTACTTGGTCAGCGAAATTGTTGACCTGGAGAGTGTACAAAGAACTTTCACGGCGCACACAAGTACAATAAGGCACCTAAATTACTGGGAATGGTTGAAGTCCCTTGATTTGTATTCCCTGGAGTGCAGGCCAGAGAAGTACATGATATACACTTGGAAAATCCTAGAGGAATTAGTACCAAACTGGCACACAAAAATCACTCCCTATGAAAGCAAAAGACTGCAGGAGATGCAACATTCCCTCAATGAAAAGCAGGGGCCCCACGAGTACAATGAGACAACACAATAAGTGTCAGGGGCCCAAGACTGTTCAACTGCCTCCCAGCATACATAAAGGGGGTTACCAATAGACTCCTGGCTGTCTTCAAGAAGGCACTGGGCAGGCACCTAAAGTCAGTACCTGACTAGCTGGGCTGTGGTTTGTAAGTCAATTTGTGTAGACACTGTACAGAGTGTAGACACTGTACTTCCCATCTACAAGATTCAAGTCTGGCCTGATGGTTTCCCTGATTCCCTTCATAAATGTTACCTTGCTCACACTCCAACAGCACAGTCCTAAAAACCATTTGTCTCCATTCACTTCATCTAACATGCTCATGCATGCTTGCTGGAAGTCCAAGCCCCTGACACACAAAACCTCCTTTACCCCCTCCCTCCAACCTTTTCTAGGCTGACCCCTACCTTGCCTTCCCTCCACTACAGATTTATACACTCGAAGTCATTCTATTTCCGTCCAGCCCCTCTACATGTCCGAACCACCTCAACAACCCCTCCTCAGCCCTCTGGATAATAGGTTTGGTAATCCTGCACCTCTTCCTAATTTCCAAACTATGAATTCCCTGCATTATATTCACACCACACATTGCTCTCAGACATGACATCGCCACTGCCTCCAGCCTTCTCTTTGTTGCAACATTCACCACCCATGTTTCACACCCATACAAGAGCGTTGGTATAACTATACTCTCATACATTCCCCTCTGTTTCCATGGACATTTCTTTATCTCCACAGACTCCTAGTGCACCACTTGCCTTTTTTTCCCCCTCATCAATTCTGATTCACCTCGTCTTTCATAAACCCATCTGCTGACACGTTCACTCTTAAATATCTGACTACATTCACCTCCTCCATACTTTCTGCCTTCAATTTGATATCTAATCTTTTCCCACCAAATTTTTTTATCCTCATCACCTTACTCTTTCCTATATTCATTTTTAATTTTCTTTTATATACATACTACCAAACTCGTCCCCCAACCTCTGCAACTTCTCTTCAGAATCTCCCAAAAGCAGTGTCATCAGCAAAGAGCAACTGTGACAACTCCCACTTTGTTATTCTTTATCTTTTAACCCCACACTTCTTGCCAACACCCAAGCATTCACTTCTCTTACAACCCCATTTATAAATATATTGAACAACCTTGGTGACATCACATCCTTGTCCAAGGCCTACTTTTACTGGGGAATAATCTCCCTCTCCTACGTACCCTAAACTGAGCCTCACTATCCTCGTAAAAACACTTCACTGCTTTCAGTTGCCTACCTCCTATTTCATACATTTGCAACATCTGCCACATTGCTTCCCTATCCACCCAGTCATACACCTTTTCCAAATCCAAAAAATGCCACGAAAACCTCTATCCTTATCTAAATACTGTTCGTTTCACTGTAAACACTTGGTCTACACACCTCCTACTTTTCCTAAAGCCTCCTTGTTCATCTGCTATCCTACTCTCCATCTTAATCTTAATTCTTTCATTAATAACTCTACCATACAGTTTACCAGGTATACTCGACAGACTTAGTCCCCTATAATTTTTGCACTCTTTTTGTCCCCTTTGCCTTTATACAAAAGAATTAGGCGTGCTCTGCCAATCCTTAGGTACCTTACCCTCTTCCATACTTTTATTAAATAATAGCACCAACCACACTTGCTTTTAACACTTCTATCCCATCAATCTCTGCCTTACCCCCTTTCATTCTACCCACTGCCTGATTAACTTCCCTCACACTTGCAACTGGCTCTTCCTCACTCCTACAAGATGTTATTCCTCCTTGCCCTATACACGCCCCCTTTTGGGGGCATTGACCCCTGAGACCCTCTCCAGGTATACTCCAGTAAAGTTGCTTTTCTGCTTGTTCAAAAATAGGTTTCCATTGGAAAACTATTTAATAAAAAAAAAAAAACTGCATGACCTTATTTTGCCTTTTATGTAAAGTTGCTTTTTGATCCTTATGGGTTTAGTGCTTGGTTATGATTATAATAATTGCAACCTTTTTCCTGTGGAAAGGATAGCATGTTGCTAATGTAAAACATTAGCATATTTTTGCCCATGGGGGAGTAAGTCTTTGCTCATGGAGACTATACATCCCGTGTATATATACACTAGTAAATAGGTTTGAATCTGTTGTATATATACAGCAATGCATAGCATAACATGTACAGTACTTTTATACATGATTCCCAGAACAATGGTCATTTGAACACTATGGTAAGTCAATCCTGAAACTGGCAGGGTTGGTTTGATAACCTGGAAAAAGGAACATTGATGTAATATCTCTCAGACCTCTTGTTTTACTTAATGTTCGTAATTTTACCAATAATTAGTGTCTTAGTTGTAAGTGTTCATTTACCGAACATTTTGTAGTCTAACCTTGTTGGACACTTAAACTGTTCAGCTTAAGTCATTTAGATACCATTTTGTGTTCAGGCTTAGTGTCCTAAATGGCCTAGCAGAAGAGGTGATCTCCAAATCTATTGATTTTTTTTCATCTTTAAATGATTTTAGATTTCTACTACCTGTAAAGCTTCTGCTCCTGAGAATGCGCCTTCTAGATTCCCTGTATACCCATGCATTATCTTGTTTGTATTGGCTAAACAAAATTTAGGCAAATCACTACACAACTGGCTTGGCACAACTGGTGTGTGAAATGTACCTGCAGTAAATGTCTTAACTGGACATTGTTACTTAAAATGTTCCCCAAAGTATTTATAGTCATTCTGGACTAAAAGCCACTTTAGGAACTTGTCTTTTTATGTAAATTCTCTAATATTGTGTGGGGGGAGGAGTCATGTAGCAAGCAGTTATATGGGCCAATGTGATAAATTTTTTGTAACCAAGCCTAACCTAGATCATACCTAGTCTGGGTTAATCTCTAGTTTAACAAAAAGACCCAGAATATAACTACTCATTGCACAACACACTTGATACTCCATGGGATTTGCACAACTATAAGCTCTAGCACTAGATAAAATAATTACCCCATTATGTAGTATGGAAACCAGGAGTGGCATAAAGTGAGGCATTACTAATGTATGGAGATGTAGAATAACCTTTGGACTCCCATTACTTGTTTTAATTTATATGTGGTAGAATTTAGTGTAAACAAGAATGGATTATGGTGTAGAAAGCAGATGCTATATATTAGTGTTGCTACTGTGCCCAAGATGTATTGTTCATTACTGTCAGTCTTCCATACAGTCTTAGAAAACTTTTCCTGACATTCGTCTCTATTCAGTGATGTTTTCAAGTCACTCTGAACTGTGCTGAAACCAGTACCATTGCAGGCAGCTTTTAAGGCATCCTACCCTCATAAATTAATAGGAAAAAAACTTTTTTCCAAAGTCTTAGTTCAATCACCCAATATTGAACATTTATAAAATCAAAAGCACCTAACTGCTTGAAGTATGGTCTGGGACAAGGGTGATGACCCCTCCTCCATCTACTTGTGATTGCTTGGTAATCTGCAGTCAATTTACATGCAGTCTTGTTTTAGTTTTGGAAACCTGGTATATGAACTGAATGTATATACAGCCTCTCCTCACTTTAAGACAGAGTTCCGTTCCTAAGACCTTGCCGGTAAACGAATTCGTTGCTAAGTGAGGAGCATACTATATTGGTACGTAGTGAGTTTGTCGACCATCTTTGATATTGTTTTAATGTCACCTTTGCTCCATTTATAACATTTCTGGTATATTTTTAAATGTTTATACAGTAGTGTACTGTATATTGAAACAGAATAGAGGAAATCTGCTCTAATATACAGTACATTATTTAGGTATGAATACTGGTCAGAGCCTGTCATAAGTCCAAGGCGTCTGTAAAAAAGTACGTCACTAAGTGAGGAGAGGCTGTGTGTGTACATATGCATGTCTTGTAACCCTGGAGCCATAGGGTCATTGGATAGTATGTTGAGAGCTTGTGGCATTGCCAGCTAGGAGCCTCTATCTCGTTCCTTTTTTTTTCTTGATCCCTTGAAAGCGCTTATCTGTGCTGATGTTCTCTGATGCACATTTGCTGAATACTGTATCATAAACACGTGTAACAATATAATTCTAAATACCATTAGCAGTGTACAATAAAATTAAAAAAAAATTTGTACAGTGGTACCCCGGTTTACGATGGTCTCCAAACTCGCCCTTTTATGTAAGTTTATTTTTTTAAATGCTTTTGTAAGTGTATTTTTGGGGGTCTAAAGTCTAGTCTATTTTACATTATTCCTTATGGGGATAAATTCGTTTGGTAATGGCACTTGAACAGCATTCTGGAACGAAAAAATATTGTAAACCAGGGTACCACTGTACTTAGTATGTACACATATGAAATGTAACTGATTGTGCAGAGAATTTTGGAAAAAGAAATGGATCATGTCTTTCACCACTTACATTCAACCCATATGTAATAACTTGGCAATGCTTTCTTGATAGCTTGCCTTATTACAAAGGTCTTTTCAATGATTTCAAAGCTTGCAAATTAAAAAAGTTATACAGTGGTACCCAGAGTTTTGTACAGCTCCCAACTCGAACAATTATGTAAGTTATTATTATTTTTTTATTAACACATCGGCCGATTCCCACCAAGGCAGGGTGGCCCGAAAAAGAAAAACTTTCATCATCATTCACTCCATCACTGTCTTGCCAGAAGGGTGCTTTACACTACAGTTATAAAACTGCAACATTAACACCCCTCCTTCAGAGTGCCGGCACTGTACTTCCCATCTCCAGAACTCAAGTCCGGCCTGCCGGTTTCCCTGAATCCCTTCATAAATGTTACTTTGCTCACACTCCAACAGCACGTCAAGTATTAAAACCATATGCCTCCATTCACTCCTATCAAATACGCTCACACATGCTTGCTGGAAGTCCAAGCCCTCGCACACAAAACTTCCTTTACCCTCCCTCCAACCTTTCCTAGGCCGACCCCTACCCCGCCTTCCCTCCACTACAGATTTATACACTCGAAGTCACTCTGTCTCGTTCCATTCTCTCTACATGTCCAAACCACCTCAACAACCCTCCTCAGCTCTCTGGACAATCGTTTTGGTAATCCCGCACCTCCTCCTAATTTCCAAACTCCGAATTCTCTGCATTATATTCACACCACACATTGACCTCAGACATGACATCTCCACTGCCTCCAGCCTTCTCCTCGTTGCAACATTCATCACCCATGCTTCACACCCATATAAGAGCGTTGGTATAACTATACTCTCATACATTCCCTCTTTACTTCCATGGACAAGGTTCTTTGTCTCCACAGACTCCAAGTGCTCCACTCACCCTTTTCCCTCATCAATTCTATGATTCACCTCATCCTTCATAGACCCATCCGCCGACATGTCCACTCCCAAATATCTGAATACATTCACCTCCTCCATACTCTCTCCCTCCAATCTGATATCCAATCTTTCGTCACCTATTCTTTTTGTTATCCTCATCACCTTACTCTTTCCTATATTCACTTTCAATTTTCTTCTTTACACACCCTACCAAATTCATCCACCAACCTCTGCAGCTTCTCTTCAGAATCTCCCAAAAGCATAGTGTCATCAGCAAAAAGCAACTGTGACAACTCCCACTTTGTATTTGCTTCTTTATCTTTTAGCCCAACACCTCTTGCTAAGACCCTCGCATTCACTTCTCTTACAACCCCATCTATAAATATATTGAACAACCACGGTGACATCACACATCCTTGTCTAAGGCCCACTTTACTGGGAAATAGTCCCTTCCCTCCTACACACTCTAACCTGAGCCTCACTATCCTCATAAAAACTCTTCACTGCTTTCAGTAACCTTCCTCCTATTCCATACACCTGCAACATCTGCCACATTGCCCCCTATCTACCCTATCATACGCCTTTTCCAAATCCATAAATGCCACAAAAACATCTTTACCCTTATCCAAATACTGTTCACCTATATGTTTCACTGTAAACACTTGGTCTACACCCCCTACCTTTCCTAAAGCCCCTTGTTCATCTGCTATCCTGCTTTCTGTTTTACTCTTAATTCTTTCAATAATAACTCTACCATACACTTTACCAGGTACACTCAACAGACTTATTCCCCTATAATTTTTGCACTCTCTTTTGTCCCTTTGCCTTTATACAAAGGAACAATACACGCTCTCTGCCAATCCCTAGGTACCTTACCCTCTTCCATACATTTATTAAATAATAGCACCAACCACTCCAAAATTATATCCCCACCTTCTTTTAACATTTCTATCTTTATCCCATCAATCCCAGCTGCCTTACCCCTTTCATTCTACCCACTGCCTCACGAACTTTCCCTACACCCACAACTGGCTCTTCCACACTCCTACAAGATGTTATTCCTCCTTGCCCTACACACGAAATCACAGCTTCCTGTCTTCATCAACATTTAACAAATCCTCAAAATATTCTCTCCATCTTCCCGATACCTCTAACTCTCCATTTAATAACTCTCCTCTCCTATTTTTAACTGTCAAATCCATTTGTTCTCTAGGCTTCCTCAACTTATTAATCTCATTCCAAAACTTTTCTTATTTTCAACAAAATTTGCTGATAACATCTCACCCACTCTCTCATCTGCTCTCTTTTACATTGCTTCACCACTCTTTTAACTTCTCTTTTTCTCTCCATATACTCTTCCCTCCTTGCATCACTTCTACTTTGTAAAAACCTCTCATATGCTAACTTTTTCTCCCTTACTACTCTCTTTACATCATCATTCCACCAATCGCTCCTCTTCCTCCCGCACCCACTCGCCTGTAACCACAAACTTCTGCTGAACACTCTAACACTACATTTTTAAATCTACCCCATACATTTTCGACCCCATTGCCTACACTCTCACTAGCCCATCTATCCTCCAATAGTTGTTTATATCTTACCCTAACTGCCTCCTCTTTTAGTTTATAAACCTTCACCTCTCTTTTACTTACTGATTCTATTTTCCTTGTATCCCATCTACCTTTTACTCCCACTGTAGCTATAACTAAAAAGTGATCTGATATATCTGTAGCCCCTCTATAATCATGTACATCCTGAAGTCTACTCAACAGTCTTTTATCTACCAATACATAGTCCAACAAACTACTGTCATTACGCCCTACATCATATCTTGTATACTTATTTATCCTCTTTTTCTTAAAATATGTATTACCTATAACTAAACCCCTTTCTATACAAAGTTCAATCAAAGGGCTCCCATTATTATTGTATTATTGTAAGTGCTTTTGTAAGTGTATTTTTGGGGGTCTGAAATGGAATAATCTAATTTACATTATTCATTATGGGAACAAATTTGTTCGGTAACAGCACTCGAACAGCCTTCTGGAACGAATAAAGTACGAAACTCGGGGTACCTCTGTACACTAACTTTGGCTTCAAATCTCCAGTTCATTTCCCTTCTAGAGGTTAGTCCTTTGCTGATTTTAATCCTGGAGCCATGCATCTTGTGAATTCTTTGTGGCATAAGCTTCCAGTACAGTGTATAGTTTCATCCCCATTAAACTTGCCGAGGTGTGTAGCCACCCTCTAATTTTCTTCTATCTAAATGTGAAGCATCAACATTAGCAGACTCACAACTCTATAATTGTGAAAGATGCCACTCTATCCAAACTTGTCAGGTCATTTTTCAAGCAGTCTCTTGTGCAGTCTTGCTTTTTTTTTTTTTTAACAATTTAGGGCCTTTGGAGAATGTGTTAAGTGGCATTGTTTTTTGTAGGTCTGGTCATCTATCATATCATTACAACCTGTAGTCACTAGCAGTAGCAACAGGATTTGCACAGCCAGTGCTATCAGCACCAGGCTCACATTTACACCAGGATGGTATATAATAATTTAATTTTTTTATTTTATTAACTCATCATTCACTCCATCACTGTCTTGCCAGAGGGGTGCTTTACACTACAGTTATAAAACTGCAACATTAACACCCCTCCTTCAGAGTGCAGACACTGTACTTCCCATCTCCAGGACTCAAGTCCGGCCTGCCGGTTTCCCTGAATCCCTGCCGGTTTCCCTGAACTTTTTCTTATTTTCAACAAAATTTGTTGATAACATCTCACCCACTTTCATTTGCTCTTTTTACATTGCTTCACCACTCTCTTAACCTCTCTTTTTCTCTCCATATACTCTTCCCTCCTTGCATCACTTCTACTTTGTAAAAACCTCTCATATGCTAACTTTTTCTCCCTTACTACTCCCTTTACATCATTCCACCAATCGCTCTTCTTCCCTCCCGCACCCACTCGCCTGTAACCACAAACTTCTGCTGAGCACTCTAACACTACATTTTTAAATCTACCCCATACATCTTCGACCCCATTGCCTACACTCTCACTAGCCCATCTATCCTCCAATAGTTGTTTATATCTTACCCTAACTGCCTCCCCTTTTAGTTTATAAACCTTCACCTCTTACTGCTTCTATTTTCCTTGTATCCCATCTACCTTTTACTCCCACTGTAGCTATAACTAAAAAGTGATCTGATATATCTGTGGCCCCTCTATAAACATGTACATCCTGAAGTCTACTCAACAGTCTTTTATCTACCAATACATAGTCCAACAAACTACTGTCATTACGCCCTACATCATATCTTGTATACTTATTTATCCTCTTTTTCTTAAAATATGTATTACCTATAACTAAACCCCTTTCTATACAAAGTTCAATCAAAGGGCTCCCATTATCATTTACACCTGGCACCCCAAACTTACCTACCACACCCTCTCTACATGTTTCTCCTACTTTAGCATTTAGGTCCCCTACCACAATTACTCTCTCACTTGGTTCAAAAGTTCCTATACATTTGCTTAACATCTCCCAAAATCTCTCTCCTCTACACTCCTCTCTTCTCCAGGTGCATACACGCTTATTATGACCCACTTTTCGCATCCGACCCTTATTTTAATCCACATAATCCTTGAATTTACACATTTATATTCCCTCTTCTCCTTCCATAACTGATCCTTCAACATTATTGCTACCCCTTCCTTAGCTCTAACTCTCAGATACTCCTGACTTAATCCCATTTATTTCTCCCCACTGAAACTTGCCTACCCCCTTCAGCTTTGTTTCGCTTAGGGCCAGGACATCCAACTTCTTTTCATAACATCAGCAATCATCTCTTATCTGCACTACATCCACGCACATTCAAACAACCCAGTTTTATAAAGTTTTTCTTCTCTTTTTTAGTAAAAGTGTACAGGAGAAGGGGTTACTAGCCCATTGCTCCCGGCATTTTAGTCGCCTCTAACGACACACATGGCTTACGGAGGAAAGATTCTTTTCCACTTCCCCATGGACAATAGAGAAAATAAAAAGAATAAGAGCTATTAAGAAAAAGAAAACCTAGATGTGTGTATGTATATATATGCATGTGCATGCCTGTGTAGTGTGACCTAAAGTGTAAGTAGAAGTAGCTAGATATACCTGTTATCAGCGTGTTTGAGACAGAAAAGACACCAGCAATCCTACCATCATGTAAAACAGTTTCAGGTTTGTTTCACCGTCACCTGGCAGGACGGTAGTACCTCCCTGGGTGGTTGCTGTCTACCAACCTACTACCTAGGTAAAGTTGTACAATATCACTGACATATCTGCATAATCACTGATAAGTACATATGCATGTTAGTTGTGAATTAATGTCCTTTCGTCTTGGCTTTTGCACTACTGCCAGCCTAATCATATGGTCTCAGTGCTTGTTATTAAAGATAAAACTGTTTTAGAAAAACCTTAAGTTTATTTAGGCACAGGTACAAAGGTCCAATTATCAGTGTAAATTACCTATGATAACAAACAAGTCAGTGACTTGTTAAAAATTGGGCATCCTTTAAACACCAAGGCACTCAGGCTGGCTCAGTTCACATTTTGTGACTTGTTGAAATAGTGGTCTGCTAGAGTGGTAGGCTAACAAGCAGCATCCACCCCTTGTGTTGATACCCACCTGGTCATTGTATGGGGAGTGATCATTAACTGGGAGGGTGGTTGGTAGCCTGAACTTCGGTGGTTGCGAGAGCATGTGGTCATTAAGTGGGGAAGGGGCTGGATTTTAGTCATTTGAAATAGTTAGGCAAATGGTTGGGTGGGAACCCATTGTACTTCCTTGTAGTGAACATTGTTGGGTCATATTTGAATATTGAATAGTCACTCTATTAATAAACCAGTGATACCTATTGTAGTTGTTCTCTAAATGGTAATATTGCTGTACACTTGTAGCCTCTTTTGGGATAATTAAAATTTAGTTTAGAAAATGTACAGAGAATTTTTCACTATCCATATACATAAATTCAAATATACTATAGTACTTAAATTGGGAAGAAACATGAAGGCCCGTGAATTGTTCCCAGGGATATTGGCGAGAAAATTTCTACCTGGATGGGATGTCTGGAGGAATTTGTTTAAAATTTTTACACTGAAATTACTCCTGATGAGGGCAAAAGTTCAGCAGACTGCAACATATTCCCAGTAAAATTTTATGGGGGCAAGATTTCAATACCCTTTCCTTGTTCAGAAGGAAAATTGCTGAAAGACCTTGACTATCTTGAAACTTTTCTTATCCTAAAGTTCCTACTCAACTGGGCTGTTGTTCATATGCTGGCTAGGTGCAGCTAGCACATAGCCTTGAGGCCAGCAATCAGGAGGCCTGGTCTGGGATGGCCAGTTTGAGAGGGTGGTGAACCCCCTCAGAATAAACTTGTTAACACAATGTAACTGCTGTTGCTATAGTAGTATATACTGTAATAAGAGTACAGTATAGTATTTTAAGATTGAATGCTCACTGGTGGGTTGTTTGCCATTTCATAAATTTTACCCAACTGATAGTGTGGATGTAGATTATGCAGTGTGAAGTTCGTTTTTTTTTTTATGAATATTGTAGAGTGAATTAATCATTAGTAACAACTGATAATGTTAGACACAGCTTTAAAGCACTGAATAACCAAATAGTTTTTATGAAACTTTAGTGTCTGAAATAAAGGTACTGTACTGTAATTACAACTTCAATTTTTCCTTTTCAGGGAATCAGCTATGAAACTGGAGTTCCACAACAAGATGAAAATGCATGTCCTAACAAGAGATCATTTTCAAGTCAACCTTCCTTCACAATCCATGAAGATGAACCATCATGTATATCCCTGGGGTCCTCCAGTACCAGCAGCTTAATTAATGCAAGCAGTACTTCAATATCTTTACCATTAAAAGAAAGGTCAAGTAAACCTCGAGAAAAACAATCCGAGAGTATTCAAGACATTGACCCATCTATAATAGCATTACAAAAGTAAGTAGTGATTTCTTAAGTTATGAAATTACAGAATGAAAATAGGCTTAAATAAGATGAACTTTCTAATCTTTATCTCTCTACAGATCTTCAGATATAGAATCAAATGGGTCATCTGATGTGATGGAAATGAGCATTTGTGATGATGATCTTATGGTAGTGGAACAAACTCCTAGAGAAGAGGTCCTTCAAAGTAGAAACGATGATATTTATGATGTTCCAGAGTATGCTGCCGATATATATCAGTACCTTAAGGAAGCAGAGGTAAAGTTTAAAATGAGTAAATATATACAGGCGGGCCTTGCTTTACAGTGCTTTGCTTTAGTTTTGCTAATGCAGCAGTTTTCAGTTATAACCATTCTTCATTTATTCAGGTTTCCTACAACAAATGTATATTTACCATTCACTATATGCTAAGGATGAGAACATTTTAAGGTAAGTAATGTGTGTACTGTATGTATTTTTTAGGTCTAGCCCTATTGCTCACTTAATACAGTGGAACCTCTGCTTAAGAGTTTAATCTGTTCCGTGACCTAGCTCGTAACCCGATCTGCTCATAACCCGATCTGCTCGTATTCTGAGTATTCTCCTCATTTAAATTGAAATGCCATTAATCCGTTCAGTTTACAGCAATTTGGGCTTTACAGCAATTAGCCCAGAACCTAACCTGCTGTATAAGCGGGGCCCACCTGTATGTATTTACGTGCATACTGCACTTGGGTATGTCAGTCCCTAACATTTTTCACCCAAAATTCCTAATTCATTTATTTTAAGTGTACCTTGTTATGAAGGGTTGATAGAAAATTTCAATTTTTGTATTCTGAAACATGATTATAAAAGTAAATGTTCTAGAACAGAAGGTAGATGTGCAGTTGTAGTATTAGTGGCACTAAATTTAAAACTTCTGTATTTAACCCTTAAACGGTCCAAATGTATATATACGTTCGCACGCCCAGTGGCCCGAATATTTTGAAAATTATTTTTTATAGAAATAAAGAGCACATTTTTTAAATTGTTATAGTATAAAAAAAAAGTTTGGGTCAGTACTTACCGAGATACGAGGCCGAGAAGTTAGCACTGGATGCTCAACTGACAGCAACAGGAGTCCTGCCGCTTGCAGAATTGTTGCTGATATGCCTTTTTTTCTTTTTATTATTTTATATAATTTGTTTTGATAATTACAATTTATAGTAGTTCTTGTGATTTCATAGCCAGTCTTTGTTCTGACACTAATATTAAGTACTGAAATTGTACTCAAATAATGATAGTGTGTGATGATGATAGTGCGTGATGATGATAGTGCGTGATGATGATAGTGCGTGATGATGATAGTGCGTGATGATGATAGTGCGTGATGATGATAGTGCGTGATGATGATGATAGTGCGTGATGATGATAGTGCGTGATGATGATAGTGCGTGATGATGATAGTGCGTGATGATGATGATAGTGCGTGATGATGATGATAGTGCGTGATGATGATGATAGTGCGTGATGATGATGATAGTGCGTGATGATGATGATAGTGCGTGATGATGATGATAGTGCGTGATGATGATGATAGTGCGTGATGATGATGATAGTGCGTGATGATGATGATAGTGCGTGATGATGATGATAGTGCTGTGGTGATGGCATGATGATAGTGCGTGATGATGATGATAGTGCGATGATGATGATGATAGTGCGTGATGATGATGATAGTGCGTGATGATGATGATAGTGCGTGATGATGATGATAGTGCGTGATGATGATGATAGTGCGTGATGATGATGATAGTGCGTGATGATGATGATAGTGCGTGATGATGATGATAGTGCTGATGATGATGATAGTGCGTGATGATGATGATAGTGCGTGATGATGATGATAGTGCGTGATGATGATGATAGTGCGTGATGATGATGATAGTGCGTGATGATGATGATAGTGCGTGATGATGATGATAGTGCGTGATGATGATGATAGTGCGTGATGATGATGATAGTGCGTGATGATGATGATAGTGCTGATGATGATGATAGTGCGTATGATGATGATAGTGCGTGATGATGATGATAGTGCGTGATTATGATAGTGCGTGATGATGATGATAGTGCGTGATGATAGTTCTCTTATCAGTCCAGTAATTAGTGATATTTGATGAGCTTACACTGCTTCCCTTTATTTGTTACGCAAACCTGTCTGTATCTGTCTTTGTCTGCCTGTGTGTCGTCTCCTTTCTGTCTGCTTGCATCAGAGTAGCTCATAAACCAACTGGTATTATGCAGATCACAAGCACATTATATCAGTCTTTGATTTTTTTAGTTCTAGGTAATTTACACTATGTATAATTGTATTTACGTACATGTTCCTGTGAAATACACAGATACAGACAGCCAATCAGGTATCCAGCTGGCCAGCCAGGTGGCCAACCAGCCTGCTGACATCACTTTCCACTTAAAAGGGGAGTGTTAATATGACAAGACATCAGTGAATCTATGGTGTTTGCTGTGCTGTTTGCTCTAGCTGGCCCTCAATTTAACTGGTGCTCCCACAAGGTACTAAGTGGTCCCAGATTTTTTTAATATGTCACACACAGTGTTAAGACCCATTCTATGCTGACCAGGCATCTCAGGCCAATCGTACCAAATTTGGAGGCAGGAAAAATAAAACATATATACATTTGAGGCAGTAGGAGTACTAACGTATATATACGTTTGGACCGTTTAAGGGTTAAGGAGATGCATGCTGTAGTGGGTTTTGTCCTGGATGCCCGAAAGAAAAAGTATCCTGCAGCAGGCAAGCATGATTTTTACCCTGCATTGTCACTTTGCCCTATTTACTTTTCCCCTTACCTATATTTTTATTTAAGCCTAGGCCTATAACTTTTTAAATTTAGTTTGGCTGTTAAGAAAGTTAAACACTTGTCATTATGTAGCTGTTAATTAAGATCTTCATTCTTAAATAAAATGCATATAGCTTTATAAACTTGAATTTCAACCAGGTATGTCACAAACCACGTGCAAACTACATGTCAAAACAGACTGATATAACAGCAAGTATGAGATGGATTCTTGTTGACTGGCTTGTTGAAGTAGCAGAAGAATACAGCCTTCACACAGAAACCTTATACTTGGCAGTCTCTTACATAGACCGCTTTCTCTCCCATATGTCAGTCAAGAGAGATAAACTGCAGCTTGTTGGCACCACCGCAATGTTTATTGCTGCGTAAGTATACTAGCTATTAGTTAAGGGCAGTGTTTGTATAAGTATGCTATTCAAAATTATAATTAGCAAGTTTTTAATTATTGTTGCAGCTTGGAATTTTAAACTTTTAACATGCCCTTCATTTTTATTTATTCAACATGAGTATACTTATTTTTTCACAACCTACTTTTCCAAGGTAAGATGACTGGGGAAGACTGTTATTCCATAATTGTCTAGCCAGGTGTGCAGAAATAAATCCTAATGACCTATGAATTGTAACATAACCACTCAAAGAGTGCAGGCACTTTATTTCCTACCTCCAGGAGTTTGGCTACCCAGTTCCCTGAATTTCTAAGTGTTAACCTTGTTCATTGGAGTAAAATCCTTCCAACCACTTCTCTCCACTTGCATATATTTGCTGAATTCTCGAGTCTGTCTAGCACCTTCCAGTGTTTATTAGGGATGGGATGTTACCAGAATTTTTATTGCTACATATACTAAATATAAGATACTATCAAAATTAGCAGATACCCACAGATGTTTTGGCACCCCCCTTTCCTTTAGTAGTATTCAAACACCCTCTTGGTCATACCATTCTGCTTTCTCCTTTAAATGCCCAAAGCATCTCAACCCCTTCTGCACACTGAATAATAAATTTCATAGCCTAGTAAATTTTTCTTTGCATCATAGTTGCACCACAAATTGCTTTTAAAAATGTCTTCTCTGCCTCCATAAACATTTTAGTTGATGCCTTGCATCCTATGAAAGGATAGATGCTGCTGTACCTTCCCCATTTTGCATCCTCAAACTCCTCTGCTCCACATACCTTTTACCCTTGTTCTGTTTTTATGGTTCACCTTTGTCCTAGACCATTGTTGAAATGTCTGTTACCAAATCCTTAAGTAAAATACATTAAATAGTAACTATATTCACCCTCCCTCCAGTCAGGCAATTTTTCACTGCCTGAGCTTGTTACTCTGCCTTATTTTTTATGTTCACTTTTAATTTCTTTTACTCCCAAAATCTTCCTCCATTGCAAGTAAAGCTTCCAAACACTGTCATTGGCAGAGCCACTGACAGTTCCCACTTAGTGTCACTTTTCATCTCTCCAACACCACCTGCATTAATGGTTTTACAATTGCATTTATAAATACAGTACTACATTAAAAAATTTTGTAACTGTAGTGTAGGGACATCTCTAGCAAGACAGTGATGGAGTGAATGATTACTAAAGTGTTTCTTCTTTTCCGGGTCACCCTACTTTGGTGGAAAGTGGCCAATGTGTTTAAAAAAAAAAAAAAAAAAAAAAAAAAAAAAAGAACCATGGTGACTTCACACATTCTGAAAGTTTTCTTCATCCCTCTAACCTACCCGAGACTCCAGAAAAACTCTTGCCTCTAGTAACCAACTACCTATTCCATATACATACTATATATTTGTAGTATCTGCTGCATTTTCCCTATACCCCACATCTTTTTCTAAATCATTAGTGTGATGAATAGCAAGTGTTATCTTGAGTAAATTTTTTTGTTAACTAAGTTTAACTGTAGTATAGGCACACCTCTGGCAGGATGGTGATGGAGTAAATGATGAGTTTCATTTTTGGGTCACCCTGTCTGTGGGAAATGACTTATGTGTTAATAGAAACAAAACTTTCTTTTGCTGTATAGTTGTTATAGCAGCAAGAGTTTGTACTTCTGGAAAGACAGCTAGTAAATTTAATTTTTCTTTTCATATTTGCCTTGATTGGATGCCATCATGTCTTATTGAATTTCAGAAAATATGAAGAAATCTATCCCCCGGATGTAGGCCAGTTTGCCTATATTACTGATAACACGTACAAAGTTGGTCAGATCTTGCGCATGGAGCACCTCATCTTGAAAGTGTTAAGCTTTGACATGGCCGTACCAACAGCGCATTTATTTGTAAACAAGTTTTCTAGGATGTGCAAAAATTCAGAAGAGAGCTTACATTTATCCTTGGTAAGTATATCTAAATGGTATGTTTGTGGTAATGCTTGTGGTTGTAATAATTCTACAGCTGATTGTCATTGGGCTGTAATTCTTTGTTAAAAAGTAACAAAAGAGCTTTTTACCCCACGAGCACTGGGTTGCCTTGACTTGGTGGGTTTTGAATATTCTTGATGTAAATCTTAATTTTTTTTTTTCTATTGTCTAAATTAATTTTAACCTTTCTAGGTTAGTTTTGGGGTTGACCTTTTCCCAGTCTCTGGTCTTGAACCAGGCCTCTTAGGTTGGAAAGACACTACCAAAGTACAGTGGACCCCAGAGTTTCGGTCATAATTCGTTCCAGAAGGCTGTTCAAGTGCCATTACTGAACGAATTTGTTCCCTTAAGGAAAAATGTAAATTATATTAGTTCTTTCAGACCCCCAAAAATACACATACAAAAGCACTTACATAATTGTTCAATTGAACTTGCATAATTGTTCGATTTCCGAGGTGACCGAAACTCTGGGGTCCACTGTATTAAGCACACAGAAGTAAAGTATTGTACTGACTAAATAGAAATTTGCCTGTCATCTTTAGTGTTCATAAGAAAAGATTAGCAGTCCTAACAGTTAAAAAAAAAAAAAAATGTATGGTTTGCCTTTCACTCATTTGATAGGATTGGTATCTGCTGGGATGGTGGTTGTCTACCAACCTGTTACCTAAATAGGATCATTTTCCCATTCACCAAAATTAGGCAAGTTGGTCACAACCCCTACTTGCATGCCTGCCCATTGTACCATGGTAGTTGCTGAATCTTGAGGAATTTAACTATCTGGTGTAAACTCAGTTTGCAGAAGTACAGTAGGGCCCCACTTATACGGCAGGTTAGGTTTCAGGCTACTGCCAGAAAGTGGACATCACTGGAAAGCGAACGCCATTTCTTCAACTTTTAAAAACGCACAAATGCCAGATAACAAGTTTACATGAACATATATTAAGTTAGCAATAGAACTAGGCATTAAGAACAATAAAAAGTAAAATACACAGTGCACTCATTACTTACCTTAAAATATTTGAAGTCTTAAATGTAGGGCGAGAGGTGAGTAAACGAGGTAAAACGAATAAATGAGAAAAAGTAAAAGAGATGTGGAGGATGTAAACGGACGAACGCGTCTGGTTTTGGTTGATACACGCTCATCTACACCAAACATTTCATATTTGTTAATTTATTCTACTGGATTAATGAAAATATTTATATTACCGTAATGACATTTGATGTGCCTCAGTGATTATTGCATATTATGGTGTCCTCAAGATTAACAAGACACTGATTTTAATGTTTACCTACATGCCAGCACAGTGTAAGTTTATTTAGGTACAGGTACACAAGTACAGTGGTACCTCGAGTTACGATGGTCCCCAAAATCGCCCTTTTATGTAAGTTTATTTTTTTAAATGCTTTTGTAAGTATATTTTTGGGGGTGTAAAAGGACTAGTCTATTTTACATTATTCCTTATGGGGATAAATTCGTTTGGTAATGGCACTTGAACAGCATTCTCGAACGAAAAAATATTGTAACTCGAGGTACCCCTGTATAATTATTAGAGTACGTACGTACATATATATAAAACATTAAATAACTTTAAAACACTTGAAATTTTGTCAAGTTTCCAGACATGATGGAGAGACACGGAGCTCAGAGAATGTAAAGAAACCAGGTGGGGTGCGGTGACCGTATTAGTCATGTGGGGGGAGCCGTATAGCGAGTTTTGGTCATAATTTGAAATGTCTGTAAGGCGAAACGCTTAAAGCAGGGCCCTACTGTTACACTATATAGTGTATGGCTCCAAGAATGGCATGTAATGCCACAAAAGGCTTAGTGTTACGAGGTTCATACCCTCTTTAAGTTAGGGATGGTTGCACTCTTGGGGTGGCATCCTAAGGTATGTTTCTTAGCTAGGTAAAAGTGGGATGGGAACTGAGGTTTTTCTAAGAATGTAAGCAGTGCTGTGGAGTTGGAGTTGTGGAGTAAAGTCAGAAGCAGTTCTTCGGTTACTGGAGTGTCTAACCCTTTCACTGTCGAGACCCCTGATCCTGAACTCGGTCGAAAAATTTAAGGGAAAAAAAAAATTTCTTATGAAATGATGGAATCTTTTCCCGATGGTAATGACACCAAAAGTACGAAATTTGATGGAAAACTTACAGAATTACTCTCTTGTGAAGTTAGTGATCTCAGTAATATTTATGCATTGGCGATTTTTGCCCACTTTGAGCCCTATTTTTGGCTAATTACAAGAAATCTCTTGTTTACTGATTTCAACTACCCAATAGTGATCAGAAATTGGTAATTTGGCCAATTTCATACACAATTCAAGTAAGGCCAATTTCAAAATAGGGGCCAGAATGAACAATGCAGACATTACTAGCACTAAAATAACATCTCTGTTCATTAGTCACGTCTCCAGGTCCCTCTTATATTAAGCTTTCTTTCCATTTTGAATTTTTATTCGCAAAAAATAGATTTACTGTTATGCAGACTACTGCATATTGTTAAAATGGTTTAAATATTATCAGCGCACTTGTGAAAGAATATTATTAGACTTGCCAGTTGTGTACTGGACGTTTGGCGTGATTTGTTTACTCTTGAACATCGGCAAAAATTAAACATTTCCGCTACTTGGATCTCAATTTCAAGGTACTTTTAGTCCAAAAACCATTAAAAAATCATCTCTATTTCTGTAATATATCTTCCATTCTATCAAATGATCCCAAGAATACGACTATAAATACTATATGAAAATACACTGCAAAGTCTGTTTTAAACCAAAAACACCGAGTTTTTTTTTTTCTCATTATGCACTGCGTGCTGCAGGATATTTTTAAAACTGCGCGCACTGACCACTCAGACCCATTCTCTCATATGTAGGTCTACCAGCTTTCTCCCACTAGATTTGAAAGTCGCTAGAATTTTGCTGTAGTACTATGGCACCAACAATAAAAGGGTTAAAATGCAAAGGAGTTGGAGGTGCCATAAATAAGGAGTCTTGAGTCGAAGGTTTGTGCTGACTCCACAGCCTTGAATGTAAGTACTGCGGATTGTCGATCTTGTGGATGCCTTTACAACATGTGGGTTTTGTATAATTTGTATAATTATCTTTGGGTAGGTTCTAGGGGGTTGAGGGTATTGAAATTAGAAATATTTTTAAAGCTTGTAGTCTCAGATATGATGACCCAAAGATTTTGTGAATGTATTTTTTTTTAACTATTAATTTTTGTAAAGTGGCACTTCATGACAATTAAATGTTTCAAAAATGACCTATAAAATATTTTCAGCAGTCTTAATTGGTTTTATATATCCATGTTTTAGGGGAATTAGTAAAATTTAAGTACAGTATAAATGTAATTGTCTGGAATGTACTAGATTTATCTAGTCTGATTGCAATGTAACTTCATTTCTTTAAAAGGGTTAAGTAGATGCTAAATTAACCAGTGCTTATCTTCACAGCAACGTTATACATCTCATATACTGTATTAGTGTACAATTAGCTGGATAAATCTATCACTCCTTAGCTGTGTAGGGATAACTGATCTACCAGTGTCCCCAAGACTTGTGGGCTGTTGTGGAGTTGAGGTCAAGTGGTGTGGCCTTACTCATGTCTTATCTTAAACAGCACTTCTCTTTAGGAACACTAGGTGTTTGTTGATCCTTCAAAGTTTTGTCTCCCACCAAGGTAGGATGACCCATAAATGAACACTTTTTTAGTAGTTTTTATAACCTGTTTTCTCTTGACTGCAATGTTGTAACTTGTAATGCACAAAAACCTAACCTTTTCATTATTCTGGATTGATTTTTTCTTCCATGCTCTTAAGTTAATGGCGAGGGCAAAGCCAGACAATTTTATGCTGGTTTAGACTTGGTCTTTGCTTTAAACATTAAATGCCACCTGGGAGTAACTTACTAGCTTGGAGGGTTTATAGCTATACAAGCTATATCTAACTGCAAAGGCTGTGGCAGGACCCTTTGTTCTCCTGTATACTTTGTCTGGCAGTTTTCAAATTGTATGTTCCTATAAAGAATTGGGTAAAATAAAATACTGTGAGTGCAAATATTAATTGATATGACAATATTGATTATTAGTGTTGGTCTCCTCAGTGTAATGTATGTGGCACTAGTAGGTAGCAAGGTATTTTCTGAAAGTTTTCTTATTTTAAGACTGACATTTCATTAGTCCAGATGCCATGCAGTATGTTAGTTTATGGAAGAGGAAACTTGAGCATTATTAACAACTTTGCTACTGCTGGATGGTGCCATTGCTGGTGGCTGCATTTTCTGTAGTCCATTTAATATACATTTCATTTAATATGTGTAGTTTGATAATTTTTGCAGATTAATCAGAAATTTAGTTCTTTAGTTTGCTGTAATTCTGACTTGTATCAAATGCATTGATTCTTTCAGATTGAGAGTTGGGATCGAATTTGGTATAAATTTATAATTTGCTTATTTTAATTCAGTATGTTCTATTAAACCATATACAGTGGACCCCAGTTTTCGTAATTATTTCGTTCCAGAATGCTGTTCAAGTGTCGTTACCAAACTAATTTGTTCCCATAAGGAATAATGTAAATTAGATTAGTCCTTTTACACCTGCAAAAATACATACAAAAGCACTTACAAAAATACACTTGCATAATTGTTCGTTTGGAGCAGTACGAAAACCGGGGGTCCACTGTAGATGAAAGCCAATCCAAATTAAGTTTAACCCTTTCAGGGTCTGTGCCGTAGTTCTACGGTTTTGAGTTGAGGGTCCAAACCGTAGTTCTACGCCATGAGCTCTGCTCACTCAGATAAGCTGTGAGCGGTAAATTTGGGCCTAGATATGAAAGAATAAATCTTCGGTAAGTGTGCACCACATAAAACAAATCCTGCAGCACAGTGCATAATGAGAGAAAAAACCGAGACTAATTTTCGATTAAAACAGTGACTCTGCAGTGTTTTTTTGTATGCGTTTTACAGTTGTATTTGTGATTTCTTGGTCTCATTTGATAGAATGGAAGATATATTACAGAAATAGATTTTATTGGTTTTAGTACTGGAAATGGCTTGAAACTGAGCTCAAAGTAGCGGAAATGTTAAATTTTTGCCGATGTTAGAGTAAACAAATGACCTCACACGTCTAATACGCGCCAGCTGGTGGGTCTAATATACGTTCACAAATGTGGTCGTATTATTTGTTCAATTATAATATTGCATAACAGTAAATCTTTCATTTTTTGTTTGAATAAAAATTCATTGTGAATAAAAAATAAAAATGGAATTAATTTGTAAAGACTGAAAACCTAACTAATGAAACAGGAAATGTTAGTTTAGTGCCAGGAATGCCTGTATTGTTTATTCTGCCCCCTATTTTGAAATTGGAATATTTTGAATGAGTTAAATTGGCTAAATTACCAATTTCCGATTATTTTGTAGTTGAAACAGTTGACTGGGTGATTTCTTGTGCTCAATCGATAGAATAGAAGTAATACTAGCGAAATAGCATAGAATTTGGTCAACTGGAATAATGTAATTGGCCTAAAATGCGAGTAAAATTTGACAATCACTGATGCGTAAATATAGCTGATGCATCAAAATTTGAGAGCATAATTTCGTCAATTTTTCATCAAATTTCATACTTTTTGGTTTATTACCTTCATAAAATGATTCTCTACCATTTCATAAGAATTTTTTTTTTTTTTTTTTTAAATTCTTGGACCCTGGTGCACACTTTGAAATTTGGCCTCTGGCCCCTGAAAGGGTTAAGTGTACTTCAAATTC
Source organism: Cherax destructor (assembly GCA_009830355.1). NCBI lineage: Eukaryota > Metazoa > Arthropoda > Malacostraca > Decapoda > Parastacidae > Cherax > Cherax destructor. The sequence continues at coordinate 8,543 of WNWK01009347.1, read as the reverse complement.
TCTTAAACATGCTAGATAATTACTGTATATCCTAAAAATTAAATAAACTTCCTTAATCCTTTAAATTAATCTTTTTTACTTTTTATTTACAGTTCTTGGCAGAGGTGTCAATGTTAGACTGTGATCCTTTCCTGAGGTTCCTACCTTCTATGATAGCTGCTTCTGCTGTTGCTTTAGCCAATCACACGCAGGTAAGTTTATTTAGGTATAGGTATGAAAGTATAATTATCATACATAGTTTAACATTTGTAAATTACCTATAATAACCCAAAATAGTTTGACTTGCTTCCATTGGAGTCCTTGTAATATCTTAAAGCCTAGCAGTAAGATAAGGTTATGACAATGATTGATTCCTACTTAAGTTAAAAGTAAGGATCCCTATTGGCACTTTTTGTTTGTATGTAGGATTTTTAATTTTAATTTCCATTGTTTTGTTAGGGTCGGGTTGCCTGGCCCTCTCATATGGCAGAATCTACGGGATACATGCTTGAGGATCTAAGAGAGTGTTATGTTAATTTATATCGGGCTTTTTCAAGAGTCCATGAACCACAGCAACATGCTATCAGAGACAAGTACAAAAGTTCAAAGTAAGTTTAACAATTGAAGTAGTATTAAGCTTAATTTATTCATAATTTTCCCTAATGCAGAAATTTCTAAAGACTTTTTTTTACTTGTACTTCCTTAAAATTCACAATGCTTTGGTATGCAGATATACAATTGTATATTGTGCAAAGCAGTTCTAAATGCACGTTTTTATTTTTATGCTTGAGGACCCATGTATGCATAATAGTTTCATAAAGGCTAAAGCAAAAGGTGAAGGTAATGGGGGATGTTTACTTGGGGGGGGAGGGGGGGAGTTCACCTGAAATGCTACTTTCATATCTAAACTGCACTAAGTAAGGCACTACTCTGTAATAGCCTCCCTGTGTTCCTTGCATGTTCCCACAGGCCTTTCCTGTTTTTCTACCCCTTGCAGCCTGGCCTGGGGCCAGACTTCTGTTGATTGCCTGTTCAACCAGGTTGTTGCTCTTGGCCTACTGGCCTACAACCATCACAGCCTGGGTGAGCTGGCACTTGGCAGAGGTAGTGTTCAACCTGAATACTAATACTTGTGCCAGCAAAATTTGATATTTTCTGATAGCAGGTGTGTACTAGATTTGTCACTTAAACCTACTATTACTGTGCCCTTGCTTCTCTCTGGGTTTATTTTACACTCTTCCTCTTGTTGCAGTAATGTCAGGCTGTGAAAACTTCTGAACTGATATGCTATAAGAATGAGAGCAAGATAAAATTTATGATTGGACTCGGGGAAACCCTTTAGCTGCAAGGGAGAGAAGTACATGGTATTTAAAAACGTGAAATATCATCCCTATTGCTCTTTTTACTCATTTTCTCCAGATTTTTATTACTCCACTGATAACATCTGTTTTTTTTTTTACTCTATTTTAATTTTTTTTTTTCCTCTCAACAAGTCGGCCATCTCCCACCGAGGCAGGGTGACCCAAAAAGAAAGAAAATCCCAAAAAAGAAAATACTTTCATTCGACACTTCACCACTCTTACATAATCACTGTCTTTGCAGAGGCGCTCGGATACGACAGCTGAGAATAGTCCCTCCCAGCTGTCACTATCCCAGACCCCTCTTTAAAGTGCAGGCATTGTACTTCCCATTTCCAGGACTCAAGTCCAACTAAATCAATTAACTGGTTTCCCTGAATCCCTTCACAAAATGTTACCCTGCTCACACTCCAACAGCTCGTCAGGTCCCAAAAACCATTCCTATCCATTCACTCCTATCTATCAACACCAGATCTATCACATTAATCACTTAAGTGTTGTACCTAGGTATACTTAAAAGATGGACTGCCTACTGAATGCTTTTAAACCTTTCTGGAAATGAAAAGCCATACTGGTGAGGAATTGGCAAATCAGGTGTTACAGTACTTGGCAGGGAACAATCTCCTGATTAGTAAATTTTTTTATTTTTTATTAACACATCGGCCGATTCCCACCAAGGCAGGGTGGCCCGAAAAAGAAACTTTCGTCATCATTCACTCTATCACTGTCTTGCCAGAGGGGTGCTTTACACTACAGTTATAAAACTGCAACATTAACACCCCTCCTTCAGAGTGCAGACACTGTACTTCCCATCTCCAGAACTCAAGTCCGGCCTGCCGGTTTCCCTGAATCCCTTCATAAATGTTACTTTGCTCGCACTCCAACAGCACGTCAAGTATTAAAAACCATTCGTCTCCATTCACTCCTATCAAATACGCTCACACATGCTTGCTGGAAGTCCAAGCCCCTCGCACACAAAACCTGCTTTACCCCCTCCAACCTTTCCTAGGCCGACCCCTACCCTGCTTTCCCTCCACTACAGATTTATACACACTCGAAGTCATTCTGTCTCGTTCCATTCTCTCTACATGTCCGAACCACATCAACAACCCCTCCTCAGCTCTGGATAATAGTTTTGGTAATCCCGCACCTCCTAATTTCCAAACTCCGAATTCTCTGCATTTTATTCACACCACACATTGACCTCAGGCATGACATCTCCACTGCCTCCAGCCTTCTCCTCGTTGCAACATTCATCACCCATGCTTCACACCCATATAAGTGTTGGTATAACTATACTCTCATACATTCCCCTCTTTACTTCCATGGACAAAGTTCTTTGTCTCCACACAGACTCCGAAGTGCTCCACTCACCCTTTTTCCCTCATCAATTCTATGATTCACCTCATCCTTCATAGACCCATCTGCTGACATGTCCACTCCCAAATATCTGAATACATTCACCTCCTCCATACTCTCTCCCTCCAATCTGATATCCAATCTTTCGTCATCTAATCTTTATCCTCATCACCTTACTCTTTCCTATATTCACTTTCAATTTTCTTCTTTTACACACCCTATCAAATTCATCCACCAACCTCTGCAACTTCTCTTCAGAATCTCCCAAAAGCAGTGTCATCAGCAAAAAGCAACTGTGACAACTCCCACTTTGTATTTGATTCTTTATCTTTTTAGCCCCACACCTCTTGCCAAGACCCTCGCATTCACTTCTCTTACAACCCCATCTATAAATATATTGAACAACCATGGTGACATCACACATCCTTGTCTAAGGCCCACTTTTACTGGGAAATAGTCCCCCTCCCTCCTAAACTCACTAACCTGAGCCTCACTATCCTCATAAAAACTTCACTGCTTTCAGTAACCTACCTCCTATTCCATACACCTGCAACATATGCCACATTGCCCCCCTATCCACCCTATCATCCTTTTCCAAATCCATAAATGCCACAAAAACATCTACCCTTATCCAAATACTGTTCACCTGTGTTTCACTGTAAACACTTGGTCTACACACCCCCTACCTTTCCTAAAGCCCCCTTGTTCATCTGCTATCCTGCTCTGTCTTACTCTTAATTCTTTCAATAATAACTCTACCATACACTTTACCAGGTACACTCAACAGACTTCTTCCCCTATAATTTTTGCACTCTTTTGTCCCCTTTGCCTTTATACAAAGGAACAATACACGCTCTCTGCCAATCCCTAGGTACCTTACCCTCTTCCATACATTTATTAAATAATAGTACCAACCACTCCAAAACTTTATCCCCACCTGCTTTTAACATTTCTATCTTTATCCCATCAATCCCAGCTGCCTTACCCCCTTTCATTCTACCCACTGCCTCATGAACTTTCCCCACACTCACAACTGGCTCTTCCACACTCCTACAAGATGTTATTCCTCCTTGCCCTATACACAAAATCACAGCTTCCCTGTCTTCATCAACATTTAACAACTCAAAATATTTCCTCCATCTTCCCGATACCTCTAACTCTCCATTTAATAACTCTCCTCTTATTTTTAACTGTCAAATCCATTTGTTCCCTAGGCTTCCTCAACTTATTAATCTCACTCCAAAACTTTTTCTTTTTTTCAATTTTTTTCAACAAAATTTGTTGATAACATCTCACGCACTCTCATTTGCTCTTTTTACATTGCTTCACCACTCTTAACCTCTCTTTTTCTCTCCATATACTCTTCCCTCCTTGCATCACTTCTACTTTGTAAAAACCTTTCATATGCTAACTTAATGTCTACCTCAATAACTCCTCAGCTCTTTGGATACTTTTAGTAACCCCACAGTTATGTAAACCACATGTTGCCCTCACACACATCACTTCCTCCAGCCTCCTCGCTGTAACATTCACAACCCAAGCTTCACACCCATCTAGTGTTGGTAACACTACTCTCATACATTACCCCTTTTTGCCTCAAAGAATGTTCTTGATAAGCAAGACTTGTTAGGACAAGTTTCCTAAAGTCTTGTAGTCGTAGTTTCTATTAATTTTTTGTTTCTTGTAGACAGCATGCGTATGTGCTGCTTTTTATTTTAAGGTGCATAGGTGAATGATTAGTAAATGAGGTAATCACTTAGTTTTTATTTTCAGAAGTACTATATACAGTACAAATTCTAAACATTTGCTTAGAAGCATTTTTGCCAATCTCGGTAATTAAATTTAATTAGTGTTGCTTTGATTTTGCAGCAATGTTAAAACTATTTCTTTTACAGATGGCATGGCGTATCTCAACTGAGTCCTAGACCGAATTTTCCCTGGTAATAAAGAATCGAGATGAATGTTGCTGTGTGTGCAAGTGTGTTTGGTGTATAAATTTGTATGGTTTTCTCATGTGCTTGTGGGAACAGTGTACATTGGGGGAGGGGAATATTTCAAACCATGAGTGAAATACAGTATATATATGAAGTGAAGTTCATGACATACCATTATCATGTCACGACTCTAAAAATGCTAGGTTAAACCTGAGACGTTTGCACACAGGTTGTGTTTTTTATGTAAAAAAGAGATGTCTTTAACTTTTATTTATTAAGATTTTATTTTACCCTAAGAGCACAAAATCATTGTATATACACCTGTTGTGCATGAATTTTTTATAACTTGACAGCTTTTGGTCACTACTGCATGACATTTAGGGGTTTGTCTTTGTGAACTTCAGTATTTTGTAGGCATAGGTTATTCTGCTTGAGGTTAACCTTGGCCACATTGAAAACATATCAGTAAGAAAGACATGTATATATGTAATCTAAACTCTAAAGGATCTCAATCCTTAAAATATTTTAGCAGAAATGATTTGTTCCACTATGTCAAGACCTCTTCTTCTCCCTATTCTTTTTAAATTTGATGCGAGTTCAACCACTGCCCATTCCAAAGACTATTAATCCTTATGGAATAAAGCCATTTTTGGAAATTTTGTTTTAATGAAAATCCTTGTATATAATTTTTTATGCTCTTAATTACCTTTATAAAGAAAATGTTGGGATGAAAGGCTGATCAGACTATAAAACATTGTTAACATTTTCTTAAGAATGAGACCCCCTTCCCCCTCATTGCAGAAAACTTACATTGTGGATTATCAAATTATCTAAAAAACTATTCTTAAAGCACGGAGCCAATATTTCAAATTTTTCATTGTATTTTTTATTGTTCAATAAATGAAAATGTAAATATGGCAAATGTCTACCCTTTTGATTTTTGGAAATGTAGAGATGGGAGATCATTCAGTGAAAATTTTGAAGATGGTTAGGTGATTAATGTACAAAAAGGTGATTCATTTGTTCAGTTTCAAATCTGGTATTTTGTATGCTAGTGTTACTAAAATTATGTATTAGAAAATTTAAGCACTTTGATAATGCCTTATCTTGTCATTTTGTCCCACAAGTATGAAGTTAGGCATTTTTATGAATGTGAAAGTTGTGTAAAAATTAAACATGTGCCAGATTTACTGTATGCCTTGGCATATTTCACCTTTTGCCTGAATTTGCCGTGCCTTGTGGCCAATGATGCTGTATTGTTCTTTTGGGTTCAGCGCTTAAATTTAATGACACAGCTGTGGAAATGTAGATTGAAAAAATGCATAGTTTTACTTGCCTTTGTGATTTACTTAAGACTGAATTGATCGCATGGTAGTGCAGCCGTAGGCACTTATGGCTGCTGACACTGAATAAATTAATGTGGATTGCAGAATGTGAAGAGTACTTAGTTTATACTTGCTTTTTGAGAATGATAGTGGCAGTAATTTGCCAAGGTTTGTATTGCTTTAACACCAATTGCTATTGATCTTGGGACATTCTTTCCATACGACACAACCTTTATATCAGGCCCAGGTCCCTTGTCAACAAGCACTGCTGTTAATGATTTCTGTCCACACTTACTGAATATTGCTAAACTATTCTAAATTAAGAAAAACTTCCAAAATTCATTAAAATCAAAATAATCTAAATAGAAAAGGGAAATTGTCTGAATGCCAAAGTGAATTTTAATGCATGTATCCAACACTAAGGTACTGCATCAGGATAAAATTCTACTCCACAATCCACACTACTTTTCCACTCCAGATTAATTCAAACTTTCAGCATGTTTACTGAATTAAAACTAAAGTAGGTACTGTTTAGTAAAGCTGCTTCTAACTTTTCAACAAGCCGGCCATATCCCACCGAGGCAGGGTGACCCAAAAAGAAAAACTAAAGTTTCTAAAGTAATTTATACAGGAGAAAGGGTTACTAGCCCCTTGTGCTTCTAACATGTGTGTTTTAATTATTGAACAATCTCTTAATTTTAAATTTTTATTGTAATTACCATTCCACTTTGTTTTTAATTTTTAGTGACTAATCTCCTAATTTATCTTAACTGTTACTAACTCAACCTTATACTTTACCCATATGCATACTCCATGATGCTAGTGTTCAGAATTCTTAGTCCTGGGTTGTCTGAAATGCTGTGCATACTATTGGCATTCACATTTGTGCTAGATGTATACTGAGGTAAGGATTGGGAAACTAAATTTTTGTTTGCATCATGCTTCTCCGAAACCTTTATTTTTAGTACTTTTGAACTACTATTCAGTCTTTTTTAACTTGGTAAATTTAATTTTAATTTTTTTAACTAAAATTTTGAGTGTAGCACAGGGTACTGATAGGTTAAAATTCCAAATTATGAAGTTTTAATTTTAGTTTTATTCGGTCTGTTGCCTGTAATGCACATTATGGGGAACTGATTAGTTTAGTTTATCTAACTTGTCCTGCAAGAACCATGCAGGTTTGGCTTTTTTTAAATATAATCAAAATTATTTCCCAGTTTGAGCACTTGCAACCTCATTTTATTCTACTTTGTAGTTCTTAGTTCATAACCATGTTCTCATGTTCTCCACTGCTGGAAAATCTCCAATACCATTTACTGTACTTTGTACAGTGGACCCCCGGTTTACGTTCACCTCCAAACTCTAACAATTATGTAAGTGTATTTTTGTAAGTGCTTTTGTAAGTATTTTTGGGGGTCTGAAATGACTAATCTAATTTACATTTGTCCTTGTGGGAAAAAAATTTGTTCGGTAACGGCACTCGAACAGCATTCTGGAATGAATTTTCAACGTAAACCGGGGGGTCCACTGTATTTGATAATACATTTCTGTTTTCCCTTATCCTCGTAGGAGGTGCCTTGGTGAGTGCTCTTGATAAAAGGAAATGGATATATCCTCTCCTTTGGGTCGAAACAATATCCCATTTTCCAGGTGTTTGAAGGTTTAGCATGTTAACCTAGTTATAATCCTTCCCTTGGGAGGTTCCTTGACGCTGATACTAAACAAAGAAACTGAACTTTCCTTTTCCTTGGGTTGCATCCAATTGCCTCTCAATTCCCAGGTGCTTTGACCCCTATGGGGTTAGAACTGCCTCTAAATATAACTTTCTGAGCAATTTTTTTTATCTTTAACCCTTTCAGGGTCCGTGCCATAGTTCTACGGCATGAGCTCGGCTCACTCAGATAATCTTTGAGCGGTAAATTTGGGCCTAGATACGAGAGAATACATCTATGTGGTAAGTGTGCACCACATCAAACAAATCCTGCAGCACAGTGCATAATGAGAGAAAAAAAACTAATTTTCGATTAAAACAGCGACTTTGCAGTGTTCTTTCGTATACTTTTTATAGTTGTATTTGCGATTTCTTGGTCTCCTTTGATAGAATGGAAAATATACTACAGATTTAGAGATGATTTTGATTGGTTTTAGAACTGGAAATGGCTTGAAACAGCTCAAAATAGCAGAAATGTTAAATTTTTGCTGATGTTCAAGAGTAAACAAATGACCTCACACATCTAATACTTGCCAGCTGGTGGGTCTAATATACGTTCACAAATGTGGTGATATTATTTGTACAATTATTACATTATTGTATAACAGTAAATCTTCCATTTTTTGGTTTGAATAAAAATTCATTGTGAATAAAAAATAAAAATGGAATTCATTTGTAAAGACTGAAAACGTAACTAATGAACAGAGGAAATGTTAGTTTAGTGCCAGGAATGCCTGCATTGTTTATTCTGCACCCTATTTTGAAATTGAAATATTTTGAACTTTGAGTTAAATTGGCTAAATTACCAATTTCCAATCACTTTATTTTGTAGTTGAAACAGTTGACTGGGCGATTTCTTGTGCTCAATCGATAGAAC